>PISX010028551.1:0-21181 GCA_004024625.1 Mellivora capensis | reverse complement strand
GTTTATTCTTCCGATCCAAGAACATGGAATGGTCTTCCATCTTTTTACGTCTTCTTCGATTTCTTTCATGAGTGTTCTGTAGTTCCTCGAGTACAGATCCTTTACCTCTTTGGTTAGGTTTATTCCCAGGTATCTTATGGTACTTGGTGCTATAGTAAATGGAATCGATTCTCTAATTTCCCTTTCTGTATTTTCATTGTTAGTGTTTAAGAAAGCCACTGATTTCTGTACATTGACTTTGTATCCTGCCATGTTACTGAATTGCTGTATGAGTTCTAGTAGTTTGGGGGTGGAGTCTTTTGGGTTTTCCATATAAAGTATCATGTCATCTGCGAAGAGAGAGAATTTGACTTCTGCCAGCTGGCGAGGCTCCCAGCCCCTCACGGGAGCCGCACGCCACGCCCCTCAGGCGCCCTGGGGCTCAGGGACCAAGACCTGGTTTCTTCGCTGCACTCTCTCTGGCTCAGTGCCAGGGATGGCTGTCCTGAGTCTGGGGACTTAAGCCCCCTTCCCTAACTGCCCCGATTCCCACAATTTGCCCCCAAGATCTTTTGCTCTTTTTGAGTGCTTTCAACCAGACTCCAAGTTAGTGCTGGTCCCCAGTGGCAGGGCACTCTCATATTGGGGTATTACTTTCCAATGGGTCGCTTCTGGTGGCTCCTTCCCCCTTTTGTTTATCTTCTGATACAAGTCCTACGTTCCCACTCCGCTTTACCTGCCCACTGGCGTCTTCTGCCCCCATAGAGATCCAGAAGTGTATAATTCTAATCTCAGGCTGATTTCATGGGTGATCGGAGTTCTTTGGTAGGTAATCAGCTCACTTTAGGGTACAGGTTGAAAAGGCGCCTCCTCCTAGTTCTCCACCATCTTAGCACCCCCCCGATAGTTTCCTTGTTTGATCTCCTAGAGTCGAATTTTAAAGCAAGAGATTTAGACTTTCATATCCTACATGAGGAAATGAAGATTAAACAGGTATTTTAACTTGCCCAGATAACTCAGGAAACATGTGTCTTGAGCCAAAAGGTCTTAAAAATCTAAATTGAGGGCTCTTTTTCATCATGCTTCCAAGAAAAGACTTATTGTTTGCTCTATTTAGGGGACATAATAACTCTATTTTCTATTTGGTTAATATGGCCATCCCTTTCTGTCACTTACATTATTTGCTTGCTAAGATTTACTGAAAAGGCTCTTCTCTGACTCTGACCATTCAGAGAGATTGTACAGCTGAAGTTTTTTCTAGCAGTTAGCAGCCATGCCATATCACCTGAAATTACTTTCCATTTTCCCTTTGGGGAACGCAGCTAATCCAACAGTGTAAGTCTGAAATTCACCTAATTTAAACTGAGGAGTGATACGAGCTATTTTGGAGGTGCATTCTACTGAAGAAGTCTTAGTTTTTACTAATACCAGTGAATATTATTCTTTGTTTCATTGTCATGACATTCTTTACCCATGTTCCTTGTTTTTTTAGAGTTCAGTTCACTAAATAATATTTATAAATGGAAATTTGTTGTATAATCCAGATGATAATTTATTCCTTTGTAATTTGGTAAAGCATCAATTATTTCATTTTCTATTCATAACTGCTCTCAAAAATGCCTGTGGGCTATTTAGCTCCTCAGGGGTGAACTCTGTCTGCTAATCACAGATTTGACTGGAAAAGAGTTTGGGGCTCTTTGTATATGGAGCCCTCCTTCCATGCCCTCTTCTTTTTTTTTTTTTTTAAGATTTTATTTATTTATTTGTCAGAGAGAGAGAAAGAGAGGATGAGCGAGCACAGGCAGACAGAGTTCCATGCCCTCTTCTTATGTGACCTTCTCTACCCTGGTATCAGTGAGGCTGCCTAAGCTTATTCCTTTGATGAACTTTTATCTGACCATGACCTTTCTGGGACTTTATCATTTATCTTCCTCAGCAGTTCTCAAACTTTTAGTTTAGGAGGCCTTTACACTCTTAAAAGTTACTATTGACCTCAGAGAGTTTTTATGTATGTAATTCTATCTACTTACCTTTATTATATTATAAGTTAAAATTAACTTTTTAAAAAGTAGTTAATTCAAATAAATAAAGCCTTCCGTGTTAACATATAGACATATAGAGCATTTAAAAAAAATGATTATATTTTCCCAAAGAAAGTTTTTATGGAAGAGTGACATCATTCCATGTTTTTTGCAGTGTCTTTAATGTCTGGCTTAAAGAAGGGAGCTGAATTCTCAGATCTGCTCTTCTCTTCACACTGTTGTGATATGTCGTTTTGAGTTGAAGTAAGTGAACAAAATCCAACCTTATACAGACTTGCAGTTGGAAAAGAAAGGAGTATTTTAGTGGCCTTTTCAGATAATTGTGGAATGTTTTTCTTTGATCCTATACCTAATTTTACTAAGTGGTGGTTTCTTAAAGTTGAATTACAATGTGGTATCTGAAACCCTATCACTGAACTTTTTGTAATCTGTAACTTTAAAATGTCCTTGGTCCGTCTTGCATTTTTAATGACTCTTTTACAATCATATGATTTTTGTTATATAATGCACTGGCCATGTGCAAATACTGATTCATTGAGGTAAGCTGATCTTCCAAATCATAATGCATCTCATTATGTTATCAAAAAATCCTATTGATATTATCTGCAGTCTCATCAGGAAAATTTAAAAATATTAGGAAACTGTCCATCTGACAGTATGTGAATTTTCCAGACTTCTTACTTTTGCTTTGAAAACTCTAATTTCATCATTGACAACAAATGCTGTCTAAATTAGTTTTCCTTGAAGTGAGAGCTCAATTTGGTTAATTTTGAAAAAAATGTGTGGTGTACTCAAAGGTTGATCTAATAACATTACTAATTTTTAGTGCCTCACTGAAGACATTGCTAAGTAAACCTGGCTTTGCTTTTTATTATAGCTGTGAAAAAATATGACTATAGTGGTAAGCGGGATAATGTCCCCTCTGCCCCCAGATGCCTACATCCTAATCCCTGGAACCTGTGACTATGTTAGGTTATAGCACAAAGAGGAATTTAAGATGCTAATCAGTTTACCTTAAAATATTGAGATAATCCTGGATTATCCAAACCGGTCCAGTGTAATCGCTATGGTTCTCAAAAGTGGAAGAAGGAGGCTGACGAGGAATTCAGAGTAATCCAATGTGAAAAGGACTCAACCCACAGAGCTAAATAGAAAATGAAGGAAGTGAGCCGTGAGCCAAGGAATGAGAGCAGCTTCTAAAAGCTACAAATGCAAGGAAACAATGCATCCTCTTCAGAGCTTCCCAAAAGGAATGTAACTCTCCTGACCATTTCCTTTTAGTCTGGTGAGACCCATTTTAAGATTTCTAACCTAGAGAACTGTAAGGTAATGTATTTCTGTGGTTTTCTGACAGTAAACCTGTGGGAAGTAATTATAACAGCAATAGAAAACATACAACTAACACAGTTTGGAGACTGCAGTCTGGGCCTGAGCATCATTGCTTCTGCATGATTAGTACAAGCGTCAAACCTAGTGAATGGCATATGTCGTATTATTATGAAAACAGTTTTGAACTTTTGAATTCCATGAAAGAATACTGGGACTCGATAAAAAAGTCTGTGTACCACACTTTAGCATCACTTTAACTTCTCTTTTGTGCTTCCTTTATGTACCACTTGATTTGGTACTAAGATGCAAAAATTAAGAAGGCACAGTCCAATCTTACGAAGATTCAGTTTAAGGGCACCTGAGTGCCTCAGTCGGTTAAGCATTGGACTCTTGGCTTCAGCTAGGCCATGATCTCATGGGTTATGGCATCCAATGCACCCCCCCCCACACACACACACCCACACACACACACACACACACACTGGGGAGTCGGCTTAAAGATTCTCTCCTTCTGTTCCTCCCCTTCACTCATGCAAGCACACGCATACTCGCTGGTGCTCTCTCTCTCTCAAACAAAACCTTTTTTTTTTTTTTTTAAGATTTTATTTATTTATTTAACAGACAGAGATCACAAATAGGCAGAGATCACATGCAGAAAAAGAGGGGGAAGCAGGCTTCCCACTGAGCAGAGAGCCTGATGTAGGGCTCAATCCCAGAACCCTGGGACCATGACCTGAGCGGAAGGCAGAGGCTTTAACCCACTGAGCCACCCAGGTGCCCCTCTCAAACAAAATCTTAAAAAAGAGATTCACTTTAGTGGGTTGGGAATTGTAAGCAAATCAGTGATTACAGATAGCACAGAATGACTGGTGCCCTAACTAGTACACTTAAGTCAAGTAAAGAGTTTTCATGTGCTTTCAGTCTAACGGGAAATATTACAAAAATAATTACAAAATTCAAAGTGCTGTTAAGGAACTATTCCCACTGACAGGATGAGGGAGAGGTGTCTACATTCCCACTAGCAGATTCTGAGGGTTTTGGTTTCTCCACATCTTCCCCAATACTTGTTATTGTCTTTCTTTTGATTATAGCCATTCTAGTGAGTTATGAAGTGATATCTTTTGTGGTCTCAATTTACTTTTAGCTAATAATGGTGAGCATCATTTAACTTACTTATTGGCCATTTTTATATCCTTGGAGAAATGTCTGTTCAAATCCTTTGCTTTTTTTAACTTGAATTACCTGTCATTTTATTGTTGAGCTATAATAGTTCTTTATAGGTCCTGGGATACTATTCCCTTATCAGATACTTGATTCACAAACATTTTCTCCCATTCTACAGATTATTGTTTCATTTTATTGATGGTGTCCTTTGAAGCACAGAGTTTTAATTTTTATGAAATCCAGTTTACCTGTTTTTTTCTTTTGTTGATTCTGCTTTTCGTGTTTTATTTAAGAAACCATTGCCTAACCCAAGGTCAAGGAGAGTTTTACCAGTGATTTCTTTTAAAAATTTTCTGTTCTTCAGTGTTTATATTTAGGTGTTTGGTCAATTTTGAGTTAATTTTTATATATCTTGTGATTGAAGAGTCTGACAGTTCTTTTGGATGTTGTTATTTAGTTGTCTCACCAACATTTCTTGAAAAGACTTACCTTTGCCTATTGAATTTTCTTGAAATTCTCATAAAAAATCAACTGGACATGCAGGGGTTTAATACTGGACTATAAATTCTATTCCATTGATTATATGTCTCTCCTTAAGTCTTGATTATGAAGCTCTATGGTAAGCTTAGAAAAATGGGAAATGTGACTTCTCTTTTTCAAGGCTGTTTTTGCTATTGTGGGTTCTGGGCATTTCCATCTGAATTTTAAGACCAGTTTGTTAATTTCTGCCAAATAAGCAGCTGGGATTTTGATAAGGATTGCATTTATTCTGTACGTTGATTTAGGAGGTTTTGCCGCTTTAACGTTATTATATCTTTCCATAAGACATGGACTTTTCATTTATTTAGGCCTATGTCATGTTTTTGAAACGAGGTTTTGTACTATGAAATGAATGTCTTGCACCCCTTTTGTTAAATTTTTCCAAACTATTTTATTCTACTTGATGCTGTGGTAAATGAAATTGTTTTCCTAACTTTTTCAAATTCAGTTCACTTCAGTGCTAGCACATAGAAATAAAATTGATTTTTGTTTATTAGTCTGATGTTTTACAAACTTTGTTGAATGTATTTAACTCCAGTATTTTGGATTTTTTTTTTAAAGAATTCCTTAGAGTTTTCTACATACGAGATCGTGTCATCTATAAATGAAGATACTTTTACTTCTTCCCTTCAAATCTGGATGCTTTTTATTTACTTTCTTGTCTAATGGCCTTAACTAGAACTTCCAGTACAGTGTTGAATTGAAGAGTTAAAAATGGACCTTCTTGTCTTTTTCCTGATGTTAAGGGCAAAGCTTTCAGCCTTTTACCATTAAGTATGAGGTCAACTGTGGGTTCTATTCCTAGTTTGTTGAGTGTTTTTCACCATGAAAGGGTATTGGATTTCAACACATTCTTCTCTGCGTCTGTTCAGAGCATCATGTAGTTTTTGTTCTTTATTCTTTTAGTAAAGTGTATAGCATTGATTCATTTTCTTGTGTTGATTAAACCTTACATTCCTGTGATGAAGTCATGGTGTATAATTCTTCTCACATGTTGCTGGATTCAGTTGGCTCTATTTTGTTGAGTATTTTTGCCTCCATTTTCACAAGGACTGTTGGTTTATAGTTTTCTTTTCTTGTAATGTCTTTGTCTGGTTTTGGCATCAGAGTAATACTGGCCTGAGAGAATGAGTTCTGTCCTCTATTTTTTGGAAGAATTTATGAAGGATTGGTGTTAATTCTTCTTTAAATATTTGGTAGCATTCACCACTGAAGCCACCTGGCCCTGGCTTCTCTTTGTGGTAAGGTTTCTGATTATTTTCATTGTTTGTTACAGGTCTATGCATAATTTTTTTTTTTTTTTAATTTTCAGTCATTTCACTTGGTGTCTTTCTAGGAGTTTGTTTTGTCTAGATTTTATAATTTGATAATATACAGTTGTTTATAGTATCCTCTTATAATCTCTTATTTCTCTAATGTCAGTAATGTTCCCACTTTCATTCATAATTTTAATAATTTGAGTCATCCCTTGTTTTTGGGGGTGTTCAGTCTAGCTAAATTTTTGTCAACTTTGTTCACCTTTTCAAAGACTCAACTTTAGTTTCATTGATTTTTTTTTCTGTTTTTCTCTTCTCTTTTTATTTACCTCAGATCTAATCTTTATTGTTTCCTTCTGCTTGTTTTGTATTTAACTTGATCTTTTTCTATTTTCTGAAGGTTGGGAGTTAGGGTATTGATTTTAGATCTTTTTTAATACAGGTTTTTAGTTTGCCGTTTTATTTTCTTGTGATATATCTGGCTTTGTTAGGGTAATACTGCCATTGTAGAGTGAGGAAGATTTCGTTCCTTTGTTTTCTGAGTTTGTGAATTATTGGTATTACTTCATTTTTTTATTTCATTTTTTAATTTTTATTTACCATTGAAGTCTTTGGGACTTTTCCTTGTGGGGAGATTTTGAATGACTAATTCATTGTCTTTACTTGTTGTAGGTCTATTCAATGTTCACATTATTTCTTAAGTCAGTTTTGGTCATTTATGTTTTTCTAAGAATCTGTCTATTTCATCTGTGTGTCTAGTTTATTAGCATAAAGTTGTTCATTGTTCTGTCTTACAATCCTTTTGATTTCTGTATGGTCAATAGTGACATTTTCATTTGCTATCTTGGTAATTTGTGTCTTTTTTCTTTTTTAAAAAGTATTTATTTTAGAGAGAAAGAGAGTCTGCTCAAGCTGGGGGAGGGGCAGAGGGAGACTTCAAGCAGAGTCCCTGAGGAGTGTGGAGCCTGTGTGGGGCTTGATGATCTTACAACCCTGAGGTCATGACCTGAGCTGAGATCAAGAGTTGGACCCTTAACTCACTGAGCTACCCAGGAGCCCCTGTTTTTTTGTTTTTTTGTTTGTTTGTTTTGTTTTGTTTTGTTTTTAAATTCTTGATCAGTCTTGGTAACCCTTGGCAGTTTTGTTGATCTTTTCAAAGAACCGACTTTTGACTTTATTTTATCTACTGCTTTTCTCTTTCACTTATTTCTGCTGTAATCTTCTGTGTTGCCTTTCTACACTGATTTTTTGGCAGGGTGGGGTGGGGGCTGGTATTTGAACTTGAGTAAGACATTTATAAAAACCTAGATAGCAGCAGTGTCCTGCCCAACTCTAATGCCATTAAGTAAAGCACAGGAGACTAAAAACTCAAGAGAAGGGGAAGGCTGGACATTTGGCTCAAGGCCCCACATTTGGCTCAAGGATTTGGGGAGTAGAGTAAACAAAACTACTTGGAAAAGAATTGAGGAAGAAAACAAGCAATTGCCTTCTGCAGGGAGAGGGACAGGGATAGGAGAGATAGGGCCAGAGGCAGGAGCATTTCACATTACTAACCTAACTTGGGAAACTACAAGGGACCATCTTCAACTGACCGTAAGAGGAAGGCCAGATGAATGATGGGAGAATCCATAGGAGGGATAAGGAGAGGGAGCATGGCTGGGAGGGGGTAACAGCCCCTTTCTCTCTGGGCACAGGAAGACAGCCAGGGTACCAGGTCCAGGCCGTGACCTCACAAGGGCAGCACAGTCTTTGAAGCTTAAAGATCACCCACTTGCCCTTACCCAGCTACTCCTTCTGCTCCCTGGCAGTTATATGGCCACTCTTCTGCCTGGAGTGAGTGGACGGCTCTGTAGCCTGGGGCCCTACCTCTTCTGTGTCCCCTCCCTTGGAGGCAACATTAGCCTCTACCCCCTTGGCCTGGGGCTCCTGGCTCTCATGGGTGACAACAACCTTCCCTTCCTGGGCTGTGACTTCTTCACTGCAGGGACCGATCTCCCCCTGCTCCTGTTCTTCCTCTGTGGGTGAGGAAGCACACAAATCAGCCCCCCCACCCCACTTCAGATTTCTCTTAAAGGACAGAGCACTCAACTTGAAAGCCTTCTTTTTTTTTTAAAAAAGATTTTATTTTATTTATTTGACAGAGAGAGAGAGAGATCACAAGTAGGCAGAGAGTCAGGCAGAGAGAGAGAGGGGGAAGTAGGCTCCCCGCTGATCAGAGAGCCTGATGCGGGGCTCGATCCCAGGACCCCGAGACATTACCTGAGCTGAAGGCAGAGGCTCAACCCACTGAACCACCCAGGTGCCCTTGAAAGGCTTCTTGAAAGGAAATTTCTTTTGCAGGGTGTTCTTGGCAGGGGCAACCCCCTTGACTTCAGCATCCTGGCTAGGGGTTGATGGCTGGATGATATCACCAGTGCCCCTGGCTAACTGCTCTGTTCACAGGGGGAGATTACCCTTCACCCTTGGGGTATAAGTCTCTATTGTTTTTCACCTGGTCATTCTCCTGTCCTTTGGCCTTAGCTGGGGAACGCCTGCTGCCACCTTGGTGGTCACGTTGCCTCAGGGAGCCTTGGAGTCCTGGCTGCCCATGATGGGGAGTTCTGCTGGGGTGCCCACAGCCACTCTGGGCTCACTGTGCCACAGAGAATAGTTCTGCCAGGTGAGCCTGGCCTCCAGAAGGGTGGGGCTTGTGCCGGAGGAGGAGGGGACTGGGGAAGGTGGGAAATGAGCAGCACCCACTCTGAGTACCCACGCCAACCTGCTAGCTGCACCTCCCACCAATCTGCTCTGCGTCAGAATGCCCTATACACTACTTTCTGTGTATCCCATAATACGTGATGTGTTGTGTTTTGACTATCATTCAGTAAATTTTTTTTAATCCCTTGTGATTTCTTTTTTGACTTCTTTAGAAGTGTATTCTTTAACTTCTAAATATTGAGGATTTTCCAGATTTCTTTCATTTACTGATTCCTAATTATGTTCTTTTTTTTTAAGATTTTATTTATTTATTTGACAGACAGAGATCACAAGTAGGCAGAGAGGCAGGCAGAGAGAGAGGGAGAAGCAAGCTCCATGCTGAGCAGAGAGCCCGATGTGGGGCTCATTCCCAGGACCCTGGGATCATGACCTGAGCCAAAGGCAGAGGCTTAACTCACTGAGCCACCCCGGCGCCCCTCTAATTATGTTGTACTCATAGAATATACTTCTTATGATCCTATTTAAAATATATTCAGACTTATTTTATGACCTGGTATATGGTCTATTTTAGAAAATAGGTTTTGACATTTGAAAGAAAATATGTATTGTACCATCTGACTGAGTGACTATATGAGAGTTATGTTGAGTAGGTGAACAATATTTTCTAATACTCTTGCTGATTTTCTGTTCTATCAGTTTTTGATAGGAGACTATTCAAATATCCAACTCTACTTGTTAAATGGGTTATTTCTTTTTTCAGTTATGTCATTTTTAGCTTCACTGATTTTGATGCTTTGTTTTAGGTGCATATACATTTATAAGCATTAAATTTTTTTCTGATGTACTGACCCTTTGATCATTTTGAAATATACTACTTTTCTCAGATACTATTTTTTAAAATTTATATATTCTTCTTAAGTAGGCTCCAGGTCCAACATGGGGCTCAAATTCATGACCCTGAAATTAAGAGTTACATGTTCGGGGCGCCTGGGTGGCTCAGTGGGTTAAAGCCTCTGCCTTCGGTGCAGGTCATGATCCCAGGGTCTCGGGATCGAGCCCCGCATCGGGCTCTCTGCTCAGCAGGGGGCCTGCTTCCTCCTCTTTCTCTGTCTGCTTCTCTGCCTACTTGTGATCTCTGTCTTTCAAATAAATAAATAAATAAAATCTTAAAAAAAAAAAGTTACATGTTCTACCAACTAGCCAGCCTAGTGCCCCTCAAATACTATTTTTTAAAGCCTATTTTGTTTAATATAAGTGCAGAAACTCTAGCTATATTAAAGTTACTGTTTGCATGGAATACCTTTTTCGGTTCTTTTACTTTGAATCTATTTTTTGTCATTGAATGTAAGATACATCTTTGTAGACGACACATGGTAGGATGTTGCTTTTTTATCTACTTTGATGATTTATTTCTTATTTTAATTTTAATTTTTAAAGTTATTTTTTATTTATTTGAGAGAGATTATGAGAGAGAGCATGAGAGAGAGAGAGAGAGAGCAAGAGTGCACAAGCAGGGGGTGAGGCATAGAGAGAGAAACAGACTCCATGCTAAGCAGGGAACGTGATGGAGGTCTTGATCCCAGTATGCTGGGATCATGACCTGAGCTGAAGGCAGATGCTTATGTGACTTAGCCACCCAGGGACCCTAATTTTAATGTTTTTTTAAGATTTTTATTTTTCAGTAATGTCTGCATTGAACATGGGGCTCAAACTCACAACCCTGAGATGAAGAGTCACATGCTGTACTGACCGAACAAGCAAGGCACCTCTTACATTGATAATTTCTGCCTTTTTTTTTTTTTTAAGATTTTATTTATTTATTCGATAGACAGAGATCACAAGTAGGCAGAGAGTCAGGCAGAGAGAGAAAGGGGGAAGCAGGCTCCCTGCTGAGCAGAGAGCCCGATGCGGGACTCGATCCCAGGACCCTGGGATCATGACCTGAGCCGAAGGCAGAGGCTTTAACCCACTGAGCCACCCAGGTGCCCCTAATTTCTGCCTTTTGATTTAGGTGTTTAGAACATTCATATTTAATATACTTATTAGTATGGTTTTCCATTTTGCTATATTTTTAATGATTCCTGTGTTTTTTCTTTGAGGCTTATTTTATTTGATTTATTTATTTTTAGATTTTTAAATTAATATATAAGGTATTATTTGCCTCAGGGGTACAGGTCTGTGAATCATCAGGCTTACACATTTCACAACATTGACCATAGCACATACCCTCCCCAATGTCCATAATGTAGCTACCCTATCCTTCCTCCCCCATCCCCCAGCAGCTCTCAGTTTGTTTTGTGAGATTCAGAGTCTTTTATGGTTTCTCACCCTCCCAATCCCATCTTGTTTCATTTTTTCCTTCCCTACCCCCATGACCACCCGCCTTGCCTCTCAAATTTTTCATATCAGAGAGATTATATGATAATTGGCTTTTTTCTGATTGACTTATTTCGCTTAGCATAATACTCTCTGGTTCTATCCACGTCATTGCAAATGGCATGATTTCATTTTTTTGATGGCTGCGTTATATTCCATTGTGTATATATATACCACATCTTCTTTATCCATTCATCTGTTGATGGACATCTAGGTTCTTTCCATAGTTTGGCTATTGTGAACATTGCTGCTATAAAGATTCAGATGCAAGTGATCTTTCGGATCACTACATTTGTGTCTTTAGGGTAAATACCCAGTAGTGTGATTGCTAGGTCATGGGGTAGCTCTATTTTCAAATTTTTGAGGAACCTTCATACTGTTTTTCAGAGTGGCTGCACCAGCTTGCATTCCCACTAACAGTGTATGAGGGTTCCCTTTCTCTGCATCCTCCCAGCATCTGTCGTTTCCTGACTTAATTTTAGCCATTCCTGACTGGTGTGAGGTGGTATCTCACTGTGGTTTTGATTTGTATTTCCCTGATGCTGAGTGATATTGAGTACTTTTTCATGTGTCTGTTGGCCATTTGGATGTCTTCTTTGCAGAAATGTCTGTACATGTCTTCTGCCCATTTCTTGATTGGATTATTTGTTCTTTGGGTGTTGAGTTTGATGAATTCTTTATAGATTTTGGATACTAGCCCTTTATCTGATATGTCATTTGCAAATATCTTCTCCCATTCTGTCAGTTGTCTTTTGGTTTTGTTGACTGTTTCCTTCGCTGTGCAAAACCTTTTTATTTTGATGAAGTCCCAATAGTTCATTTTTGCCCTTGTTTTCCTTGCCTTTGGCAATGTTTCTAGGAAGAATTTGCTGTGGCTGAGGTCGAAGAGGTTGCTGCCTGTGTTCTCCTCAAGGATTTTGACGGATTCTTGTCTCACATTGAGGTCTCTCATCCATTTTCAGTCTACATTTGTGTGTGGTGTAAGGAAATGGTCCAATTCATTCTTCTGCATGTGGCTGTCCAATTTTCCCAACACCATTTGTTAAAGAAAACTGTCTTTTTTCCATTGGAGATTCTTTCCTGCTTTGTCCAAGATTAGTTGACCATAGAGTTGAGGATCTATTTCTGGACTGTTCTGTTCCATTGATCTGTGTGTCTGTTGTTGTGCCGGTACCATACTGTCTTGATGATGACAGCTTTGTAATAGAGCTTGAAGTCTGGAACTGTGATGCCATCAACTTTGGCTTTCTTTTTCAACATTCCTCTGGCTATTCGGGTTTTTTTATGATTCCATATAAATTTTAGGATTATTTGTTCCATTTCATTGAAAAGCATTGATGGTAAATTGATAGGGATTACATTAAATGTGTAGATTGCTTTAGGTAGCATAGACATTTTCACAATATTTGTTCTTCCAATCCATGAGCATGGAACGCTCTTCCATTTGTTTGTGTCTTCCTCATTTTCTTTGATGAGTACTTTATAGTTTTCTGTGTACAGATTCTTTGCCTCTTTGATTAGATTTATTGCTAGGTATCTTATGGTTTTGGGTGCAGTTATAAATGGGATCAACTACTTAATTTCTCTTTCTTCTTTCTTGCTGTTGGTATATAGAAATGCAATTGATGTCTGGGCATCAATTTTATATCCTGACACTTTACTGAATTCCTGTATGAGTTCTAGCAGTTTTAGAGTGGAGTATCTTGGGTTTTCCACATAAAGTATCATATCATCTGCAGTGGGTGAGAGTTTGCCAATTTGGATGCATTTAACTTCTTTTTGTTGTCTGATTGCTGAGGCTAGTACTTCTAGTACTTTTAGTACTATGATGAATAGCAGTGATGATAGTGGACATCCCTGCCATGTTCCTGACCTTAGGTGAAAAGCTCTCAGTTTTTCCCCATTGAGGATGATATTCACTGTGGGTTTTTCATAGATGGCTTTGATGATACTGAGGTATGTACCCTCTGTGCCTAAACTCTGAAGAGTTTTGATAAAAAAAGGATGGTGTACTTTGTCAAATGCTTTTTCAACATCTATTGGGAGTTCTAACCAACATCATTGGTTCTAGTTCTTTCTTTTATTAATGTATTGTATCGCATTGATTGATTTATGGATGTTGAACCAACCTTGCAGCCCAGGAATAAAACTCAGCTGGTCATGGTGAATAATCCTTTGAATGTACTGTTGGATCCTATTGGCTAGTATTTTGGTTAAGAATTGTCGCATCCATGTTCATCAGGAATATTGGTCTGTAATTCTCCTTTTTGATGGGGTCTTTGTCTGGTTTTGGGGTCAAGGTAATTCTGGCCTCATAAAATGAGTTTGGAAGTTTTCCTTCCATTTCTATTTTTTGGGACAGTTTCAGGAGAATAGGTATTAATTCTTCTTTAAATGTTTGGTAGAATTGCCCTGGGAAGCTGTCTGGCCCTGGACTCTGGTTTGTTGGGAGATGTTTGATGACTGGTTCAATCTCCTTACTGGTTATGTGTTCAGGTTTTCTATTTCTTTCTGGTTCAGTTTTGGTAGTTTATATGTCTCTAGGAATACATCCGTTTCTTCCAGATTGTCATATATGCTGGCATATAGTTGCTCATAATATGTTCTTATAATTGTTTGTATTTCTTTGGTGTTGGTTTTGATCGTTTCTATTTCCTTCATGATTTTATTAATTTGGGTCCTTTTTCTTTTCTTTTTGATAAGGCTGACCAGGAGTTTATCAATCTTATTAATTCTTTAAATAAACCAGCTCCTAGTTTCGTTGATTTGTTCTACTGTTCTTTTTTTTTTTCTTTAAGATTTTATTAATTTATTTGACAGAGAGATCACAAGTAGGCAGGGAGGCGGGCAGAGAGAGAGGGGGAAGCAGGTTTCCCACTGAGCAGAGAGCCCGATGCGGGGCTTGATCCCAGGACCCCGGGATCATGACCCGAGCCAAAGGCAGAGGCTTAACCACTGAGCCACCCAGGTGTCCCTGTTCATTTGGTTTCTATTTCATTGATTTCTGCTCTGATCTTTTATTATTCCTACTCCTGCTGGGTCTATGCTTTCTTTGCTCTTCTTTCTCCAGCTCCGTTAGGTGTAGGGTTAGGTTGTGTACTTGAGACCTTTCTTGTTTCTTGAGAAAGGTTTGTATTGCTATATACTTTCCTCTCAGGACCTTCTTTGCTGTGTCCCAGAGATTTTGAACAGTTGTGTTTTCATTTTCATTTGTTTCCATAAATTTTTAAATTTCTTCTTTAATTTCCTGGTTGACCCATTCATTCTTTAGTAGGATGCTCTTTAGCCTCCCTGTATTTGCATTCTTTCCAACTTTCCTCTTGTGATTGAGTTCTAGTTTCAGAGCATTGTTGGCTGAAAATATGCAGGGAATTATCCCAGTCTTTTGGTACTGGTTGAGACCTGCTTTGTGACCTAGGATATGATCTATTCTGGAGAATGTTCCTGTGTACTACAGAAGAATATGTATTCTGTTGTTTGGGGATGGAATTTTCTAAATATATCTGTGATGTCCATCTGGTTCAGTGTGTCATTTAAAGCCTTTATTGCCTTGTTGAGCTTTGGCTTAGATGATCTGTCCATTTTAGTGAGGGGGGTGTTAAAGTCCCCTACTATTATTGTGTTATCATTGGTGTGTTTCTTTGATTTTGTAATTAATTAGTTTATATAATTGGCTGCTCCCATGTTAGGGGCATAGATATTTAAAATAGTTAGATCTTCTTGTTGGACAGACACTTTAAGTATGATATAGTGTCCCTCTTCATCTCTTATTATAGTCTTTGGCTTAAAATCTAATTTGTCTGATATAAGGATTGCCACCCAGCTTTCATTTGATGACCATTAGCATGGTAAATGGTTTTCCACCCCCTCATTTTAAATCTGGAGGTGATTTATCTCCTGCCCCTCTCTCTCTTTCTTCTTCCTCTGGGATCCCAATTATTCTAATATTGTTTTGGGTCTAAAATGAGTTTCTTATAGACAGTGTATCAATGGGTATCTTTTTTTTTTAATCCATTCTGGTACCCTTGTCTTTGGATTGGTGGATTTAGCCCATTTACATTCAGGGTAACTATTGAAAGATATGAATTTAGTGCCATTGTATTGCCTGTAAGGTGACTATTACTCTATATTGTCTTGGTTCTGTTCTGGTCTGTTACTTTTAGGCTCTCTCTTTGCTTAGAGGACCCCTTTCAATATTTCCTGTAGGATTGGTTTGGTGTTTGCAAATTCTTTTAGTTTTTGTTTGTCCTGGAAGCTTTTTATCTCTCCTTCTATTTTCAGTGACAGTCTAGCTGGATATAGTATTCTTGGCTGCATATTTTTCTCTTTTAGTGCTCAGAATATATAATGCCAGTCCTTTCTCGCCTGCCAGGTCTGTGTGGCTAGATCTGCTGCCAATCTAATATTTCTACTGTTGTATGTTACAGATCTCTTGTTCCGAGCTGCTTTCAGGATTTTCTCTTTGTCACTGAGACTTGTAAGGTTTACTATTAGATGAAAGGGTGTGGACCTATTTTTATTGATTTTGAGGGGGATTCTCTGTGCCTCCTGGATCTTTTTTTTCAAGATTTTACTTATTTATTTGACAGACAGAGATCACAAGTAGGCAGAGAGGCCAGCAGAGAGAAAGAGAGGAGAAAGCATCCTCCCCGTGGAGCAGAGAGCCCAATGTGGGGCTTGATCCCAGGACCTCTGGGATCATGACCCGAGCCAAAGGCAGAGGCCTCAACCCACTGAGGCCTCTTCAGGCACCCCATGCCTTCTGGATTTTGATGCTTGTTCCTTTGCCAAATTAGGAAAATTGTCTGCTATATTTTGCTCCAATTTATCTCCTGCCCCTCTCTCTCTTTCTTCTTCCTCTGGGATCCCAATTATTCTAATATTGTTTTGTCTTATGGTATCACTTATCTCTCGAATCCTCCCCTCTTGGTCCAGTAGTTGTTTTTCTCTCTTTTACTCAGCTTCTTAATTCTCCATCATTTGGCCTTCTATATCACCAATTTTCTCTTTTGCCTCATTTATCCTAGCAGTAAGAGCCTCCATTTATTTTATAGCTTTTTTTATTTCAACTTGGCTAGATTTTAGATTTCTTTATTTCTTCAGAAAGGGATTTCATTTCTCCATAATGGGATTTTCTAGTATCTTCCATGCCTTGTCGAGCCAGCTAGCACCTTGATAATCATCATTCTGAACTCTAGTTCTGACATCTTAGTAATGGCCATATTGATTAGGTCCCTAGCTGTCGGTATTGCCTCTTGTTCTTTTTTGTGTGTGTGGTGAAAAACTTACTTTCATTTTGTCCAGATAAGAATAGATGAGTGAGAGAACAAAATACTAAAAGGGTAGTAATGACCCCAGAAAAATATACACTAACCAAATCAGAGGAGACCCAAAACTAGGGGGAGAAGAAGGGGAAAAAAGAAAAAAAAATAGATACATAATATATAAGTATTATATATATAATATGTATAATACATTGTATATATTAATATATAATATACAAATATGTATATTATATATTAATATAATATATAAAGTGGTCAATTTTCTGTTCCTAGAATTGCTGCTCTTCTTCTCTTTTATTAGGTGTTCAGATTGATTTGGTAACTATCTATCTGAACCACTGGGACCTGATGATATATAGATCTCCTACTCCCGGGGCTTATTTTATTTTTTAAAGATACATTTATTTTAGAGCGATAGGGGGAGAGCAAGTGTGTGATTGCTGGGTTAATTGCTTTTTTGGTGCTGAGTTATATGAATTCTTTACGTATTTTGGATATTAACCCTTTGTCAGATATATCATTTGCAAATATCTTCTGTCATCCAGTAGGTTGCCTTTTTGTTTTGTTGATGTTTTCTTTCACTGTACAAAAGCTTTTTTGATGTAGTCCCAATAGTTTAATTTTGCTTTTGTTCCCCTTGCCTGAGGAGATACAGCCAGAGAAGTATTGCTAAGGCCAATGTCAAAGAAATCACTGCCTATGGTTTTTTTGAGACATTTTATGGTTTCAAGTCTCACATTTAGATCTTTAATCCATTTGGAGTTTATTTTTGTATGTGGTATTAGAAAGTGGTCCAGTTTCATTCTTTTGCATGTTGCTGTCCAGTTTTCCCAGCACCATTTGTTGAAGAGACTATCTTTTCTCCATTGTATATTCTTGCCTCCTTTGCCATAGATTAATTGATCATATAATTGAGGGTATATTTCTGGGCTCTCTGTTCTGTTCTATTGATCTATGTGTCTATATTTGTGCTAGTACCATACTGTTTTGATTACGGCTTTGTAATATATCTTGAAATCAGGAATTTTGCTATTTCTCATTTTGTTCTTCTTTCTCAAGATTGCTTTGGCCACTCAGAGTCTTTTGTAGTCCCATACAAATTTTAGTATTATTTGTTCTAGTTCTGTGAAAAATGCTGTTAGTATTTTGATAGAGTTTGCATTAAATCTGTAGGTCATTTTGAAAAGTATGGACATTTTAACATTATTAATTCTTCTAATCCATAAGCATGTGATATCATTTTCTTCAATTTCTTCATGTTTTATAATTTTCAGAGTACAGGTCTTTTACCTCCTTGGTTAAGTTTATCCCTAGGTTTTGGTATGTTTAGGTTTTTTGTTTTTTGGGTTTGTTTTGTTTTGTTTTGTTTTTGGATTTTTGGTGGAATTATAAATGGAATGTAAATGTAATAGGTACGTTTATCTTAAATTTTCTTTCTGCTACTTTATTATTAGTGAATACAAATGCAGCTGATTTCTGAGTATTAATTTTGTAACCTACTTTACTGAATTCATTTATTACTTCTAATAGTTTTTTGGAAGTGATTTCTGTCTTTTTAATTTCTTTCTTCTACCTTGGCTGCCTTCTTTTGTATTAAATAAATCAAATGCACCTTTTTATTTTTAGTGTAACTTTACATTTTAATTAATTTCTTCATGCTTGCTCTAGACAATATCATGTACATCTTAATTTATCACAACCAACTTAATACCAACCAGTTCCTACCAACTTAATTTTGATAAAATATAGAAACTTTATTTCAATATAGTTTTATTCCTTTCTCATTTTTTCTGCTATTATTGTCATATGTATTAACATATTCCATGTTATAAACTGAACAATGTATTGTTATAATTTCTAATACAATCAATGAAAATAAATATAATACTTTTAGCTTTGTGGGGGGTTTTTTGGAAGTACTATGTCCAGCATGGGGATTAAACTCACAACCCTTAGACCAAGAGTTACATGCTCTACCAGCTGAGCCTCCCAGGCAGTCTTTTAAATTAACCCACATATTTACCATTTTTGGACCTCTCCATTTCCTACTCTGCACTTAAATTAACATGTGGTGTCATTTTCCTTAAGCTGAAAAATTTCCTTTAGTATTTAATACAGGTCTCCTAGCAACAAAGTCTCAGTCTTTATTTCATCTTCAGTTTTAAAAGTGATGACTTTATTTCATCTTCGATTTAAAGGATATCTATTCTTGCTATAGAATATATAGTGGGCAGTTTTTTTTTTTCTGACCGTTTAGAATTTCTCAGTGATTGACTTCTGGCCTCCATTGTTTTATTGGTACTTTGTTGTATGGGATGAGTTAGTTTTGTTGCTTCTAAGATTTTCGGTTTGTCTTTGTAATTCAGTAGTTTGACTATGCTATGTCTAGATATTGATCTCTTTATAATTGTCCTACTTTGTGTCTATCGAATTTCTTTGATAAGTAGATTAATTTGCTTCAAATTGGTATGTTTTTGTCCTTTATTTCTTCATGTGTTTTTTTCTATCCCTCTGTCTTCGCTCCTGGCATACTCATTACATGTATGTATGTATGTATGTATGTAGGACATACATACATACAGAGGTAGTGACAGAGTTCAGGAGCAGGGAGGAGAGGGAAATGCAAGCTGCCCACTTAGCAGGGAGCCCAATACAGGGCCCCATCCCAGGACCTTGGGGAACATGACCTGAGCCAAAGGCAGACAGTTAACCAGCTGAGCCACCCAGGAGCCTCTCATTCCATGTTTCATTATATGGTTTTGATAGTCCCAAATGTCTCTGAGTCTTTGTTCATTTAAAAAAAAAAAAATTTTATCTTTTCTTCAGATTGGGTAATTTCTATTTATCTTAGATTCACTGATTCTTTCATCAGTTTATCTTGAATCTGCTGTCATTCCCCTCTAGTCAGTTTTCTTTCTTTTTTGTTAAAGATTTATTTATTTTAGAAAGAGAGAGAGAGCATGAGTGGGGGAGGGAGAGTGGAAGAGGGAGAGGGAGATTATCTCAAGCAAACTTGAACTTGGAGCCTGATGCCACACAGAGCTTAATCACATGACCCTGAGATTATGACCTGAGCAGAAATCAAGAATTGGATGCTTAACTGACAGAGCCACCCAAAGTCCCCCATCTCTAGTGAATTTTCTGATTGTACTTTTCAACTTCAAAATTCCATTTGATTTTTTAAAAATTTGTTTCCTTGTTGAGAACCTCTTTTATTTATTGTTGTCTTGCTTTCGTTCTTTAAGTAAGATCACCTTTGGTTCTTTGAATATATTGGTAATAACTGCTTTGAAGTCTTTGTTTAAATCTAACATTTAGGGACACTCAAATGGTTTCCCCTATTTCTTTGCATGTTTCATAATTTCTTGTTGAAAACTGGGTATTTTAGATCACCATTTGTGTAGGAACTTTGGGTTCTGATTTTTTTCCCCCCTCTTAAGGTTGTCGTTGCTTTGTTCATTTGTTTCTTGGTTTAGTAATTTGCCTAACTAAGTACAGTGACATCTGTCTCCCTTGTGATGTGTGGCACTGATAAAATCTGTTTTTTTGTTTTCGTTTGGATTGGTTTTTGAGTTTTAATATTTTGGTTTGAGTTTTGCATTTGGCTTTCTAGGACTTGCTCCTCTGTCTGCGTATCTTAAATTATGAACTGATTGTTGGACACTGCGTGTTTAAACACATAAAGTCAGTAAGTCTTCTGTCGTCTATCCATGGATCTCTGTAGAGAATGCATTTAAAGTTTACATAGTTTTCAGGTGTGTTCTGGCTTTCAGTCTCTTCTGGCCTCTTTCACATTTGCTCTATGTATGTGATTATTTGGCCTCAGGAATATGTGACTAGCTTTGTTTCTCTCTAGTCTCCCTTGCACATTCTTTCAACCTTAGCCAAGAATATGTCTGCCCCATTTATGACTATGACCTTGGACTAATGGAGCTGTTTACTCTCCTTGCTTGCCAGTTTCTAAGATCATCACTTCCCCTGAAACACTGTTAGACATGGGCATAACCTGCCACTGAAGTTCAAGTTACCCCATCTTTGACCACAACAAAGATGTTTCCAGTCTTTTTTTTTTTTTTTAAGATTTTATTCATTCATTTGACTCAGAGAGAGAGATGAAGAGCATAAGCAAGGAGAGCAGCAGCTAGAGGAAGAGGGAGAAGCAGGCTCCCCCATGCTGGGCTTGATCCCAGGACCCTGGGTTCATGACCCGAGCTGAAGATAGACACTTAGCCAGCTGAGCCATCCAGAGTCCTAGATGATTACAGTCTTAATGATCTTCCCCATCCTGGAAGAACCTCCGTACTGACTAAATTGTGGTTGATGGTGACGAGAGAGGCCAGACCAGAATGTGACAGGTTCCTAGTGTTCTTATCTAAAAATTAGCAGTCTTTCAAATAAACATGCTTCTCAAATTGTTATATCCCTTTGGTCAATTTCTAGAGCACTGAAATGATGTATTTGTCAATTTTGTCTGGCTCTTTAGTTTCGTTTTGGAAGAATATCTGCTGATTGC
>PISX010028550.1:0-21373 GCA_004024625.1 Mellivora capensis | reverse complement strand
TGCTGTCTTGGTGATCACAGCTTTGTAGTAAAGCTTGAAATCAGGTAATGAGATGCCACCAGTTTTATTTTTGTTTTTCAACATTTCCTTAGCAATTCGGGGTCTCTTCTGATTCCATACAAATTTTAGGATTATTTGCTCCAGCTCTTTGAAAAATACCGGTGGAATTTTGATCGGAATGGCATTAAAAGTATAGATTACTCTAGGTAGTATAGACATTTTAACAATGTTTATTCTTCTGATCCAAGAACATGCAATGGTCTTCCATCTTTTTATGTCTTCTTCAATTTCTTTCATGAGTGTTCTGTAGTTTAAAGGGTGGTTTTATTTGAGATTTTGCTTGCTTCTTGAGGTAGGCCTGTATTGCTATATATTTCCCTCTTTTTTTAAAAAGATTTTATTTATTTATTTGACAGAGATCACAAGTAGGCAGAGAGGCAGGCAGAGAGAAAGAGGAGGAAGCAGGCTCCCCGCCAAGCAGAGAGCCCGATGTGGGTCTCGATCCCAGGACACTGGGATCATGACCCGAGCCAAAGGCAGAGGCCTTAACCCACTGAGCCACCCAGGTGCCCCTATATACTTCCCTCTTATAACTTCTTTTTTCCTCATATTTTGAAACATTTTTAATTTAAATTCAGTTAATTAATATGTAATGTATTATTGGTTTCAGAGGCCTGATTCATCAGTCTTATATAATATTCAGTACTCATTACATCATGCACCTTCCTTAACATCAATCACCCAGTTACCCCATCTCTCCATTCCCCTCCCGCAACCTTGTTTCTTTCTATGATTAAGACTCTCTTAGGGTTTGTCTCCCTCTCTGGTTTCATCTTGTTTTAGTTTTTCCTCTCTTCCCGTATGACCCTCTGCCTGTTTCTTAAATTCCATTCATCAGTGAGATCATATGATAATTGTCTTTCTCTGATTGACTTATTTCGCTTAGCACAATACCCTCTGGTTCCACCCACTTAATTGCAAATGGCAAGATTTCATTCTTTTTGATGGCTAATAGTCCATCATATACACATACATACATACACACTTCTTTTATCCATTCATCTGTTGATGGACATCTGGGCTCTTTCCATAGTTCAACTATTGTGGACATTGCTGCTATGAACACTGGGGTGCAGGTGCCCCTTTTTTGTATCTTTGGGGTAAATCCCAGTAGTACGATTGCTGGGTCATGGGGTAACTCTGTTTTCAACTTTTTGAGGAACCTCCATACTGCTTTCCAGAGGGGCTGCACCAGCTTGCATTCCCGCCAACAGTGTAGGAGGGTTCCCATTTTGCCACATCCTCGCCAACATCTGTCATTTCCTAACTTATTAATTTTAGCCATTCTGATTGGTGTGAGGTGGTATCTCATTGTGGTTTTGATTTGTATTTCCCTGATGATGAGTGCTGTTGAGCACATTTTCACATGAAATTGCTGTTGGCTGTTTGGATGTCTTCTTTGCAGAAATGTGTGTTCATGTCTTCTGCCCATTTCTTGTTTGGACTATTTGTTCTTTGGGTGTTGAGTTTGATATGTTCTTTATAGATTTTGGATACTTGCCCTTTATCTGTCAATGTTATTTGCAAATACCTTCTCCTATTATGTCGGTGTCTTTTGGTTTTACTGACTGTTTTCCTTTGCTGTGCAAAAACTTTTGATCTTGATGAAGTCCCAATAGTTCATTTTTGCCTTTGTTTCCCTTGCCTTTGGAGACATGTCTAGCCAGAAGTTGTTGCAGCCAAGATCGAAGAGGTTGCTTCCTGTGTTCCCCTCTAGGATTTTGAAGGATTCCTGTCTCACATTGAGGTCTTTCATCCATTTTGAGTCTACTTTTGTGTATGGTGTAAGGAAATGATCCAGTTTCATTATTCTGCATGTGGCTGTCCAACTTTTCCAACACTATTTGTTGAAGAGACTCTCTTTTTTCCATTGGACATTATTTCCTGCTTTGTCAAAGATTAGTTGACCATAGAGTTGATGGTAATCATTTCTGGGCTCTTTATTCTGTACCATTGGTCTATGTGTCTGTTTTTGTGCCAGTACCATACTGTCTTGATGATTACAGCTTTGTAATAAAGCTTGAAATCTGGAATTGTGATGCCACCAGTTTTGGTTTTCTTTTTCAACATTCCTTTGGCTATCTGGGGTCTTTTGTGGTTTCATACAACTTTTAGGATTACTTCTTTCAGCTCTCTGATAAAAGTTGATGGTATTCTAATAGGGATTACACTGAATATGTATATTGCATTAGGTAGCATAAACACCCATTAGGATCTAGTAATCCTAGAATACTATAGAATAGGATTCTTCCAATCCACGTCATGAAATGTTTTTCCATTTCTTTGTGTCTTCCTCATTTCTTTCATGAGGATTCTTTAGTTTTCTGAGTAGACATCCTTTGCCTCTATGGTTAGGTTTATTCCTAAGAATCTTATGTATTTCGGTGCAGTTGCAAATGCACTCCTTAATTTTTCTTTCTTCTGTCTCATTATAACCACGTTTTTTTTTTAAAAAAGTAAACTCTACCCCCAACGTGGGGCTCAAACTTACAACCTGAGATCAAGAATTGCATGTAGTGCTAGCTAAGCCAGCCAAGTACCCTATATCCACATTTTTTAGAAGCTGCTGAAACTAGGATAAAATCATTCTGGTTGTTTAAAGAAAAAACTAAAAACAAAAAGAAAAAGTCAACAACAAAAATTACAACAGAATTGTTGAGACTAGATTCACTGGCTTAGTTTTGTCCACCACCTAAAACAAAGAAACAAATAACAACAGCAGCAAAAACAAGAGTTTTACTATAATTCATCATTCAGCATCTGTTACTGTATAGATTTTAAGAGGTTTTGAGTCCATTTCAGTATAGAAATAAGGCCAAAGTGTTTCCATAAATTAATAGTTAAAAATACAGAGAAGGAATCAACCACTCAAATTATAAAAGGAAACCTCATACAATTCACAGTCTAAAAAAATGTCAATCTTTCTAGGTGTTACTTTTGGTAGAAGATTAATTTCTTTAGAACCCAATGCAATCTAATTACTCTGACTACATTGTCCAACACCCCATAATCCATCCTGTGCTAAAATTGGTTGCATTTTATTCTTTCTCCTTCTTGGGAGAGTGTCTTCATAGACACTCATGATCCATTCAAGTTTGTCTTTCAGTTTCACCTCCCAATACTGCCTGCCAGAATTATAACCTCTAGAACTCAGAATAGCTGGGCAGAGATAGAATCTCCTTGGGTTATAAGGTAATTTATGCCTTTTATTTCCATATTGCACATTATTTCTATCTTCTGAGACAGTAAGCTTACAATGTGCTGTTTCAGGGTCTAGAATTAGATCCACTAAAAATCTGTTGATTATTTTATTTAGGCCAGAATATTGTGAAGAAAGATGGTAACCATATTCCTTTAATTTAAATGTAAAAGGTTCAAGGGGTTTTAAGGTTTTATACCTATGGTAGATACTTTTAACATCTGTCAGTAATTCCAGCTCTGACTTCCTAGATTTGCCCTCTATCTCCTTTGATATTTTAATGTGGAAAGATGACTTGAAAATGTTGTTAGGTGTTCATTTAGTTTTGTTAAAATATCCATTTTTTCCATCTTGTAATTGCTGAAGAACAATTTCTTGCTCATTTTTGAGAAACAACAAAATTTGCTCAAATTCAGACTTGATTTCTTCTCTCCACATTGTACTTTATTCTTCAGTTCCAATGATTTTCTGTTTTGCATAGTTACCACCTTTTCAACTTATTCTCCTGTCTCCCTCCATGGTTCAATGCAATTCTGCAGTCTTTTCCTATAATAAGGAACAGCCTTCTCTAGGGCAAAATATAGCGATTCCGGTGATCAGTGGAGAAACCACACTGCGGACATAAAACTTCTAGGTCCTTCTGGCAGAAAAAGGTCAAAACCTAATTATGTTTTCACATATAAGCTTCTCTTCCTTCCTCTTCCTCTTGCTTCTTCATTACCCATAGTAGCTTAGCAATTTCAGTTAAATTGCAGAGATACAGATGTAGTGAAAAGAAGGGCCACGTGTACACAGCAGCAATGGCCACAGTTGCCAAACTGTGGAAAGAACTAAGATGCCCTTGAACGGATGAATGGGTAAAGAAGATATGGTCCATATATATATACAATTGAGTATTATGCGTCCATCAGAAAGGGTGAATACCCAACTTTTATATCAATATGGATGGGACTGGAAGAGAGTATGCTGAGTGAAATAAGTCAAGCAGAGAGAGTCAAGTATCATATGGTTTCACTTACTTGTGGAGCATAAGGAATAACACAGAGGACATTGGGAGATGGAGAGAAGTGAGATGGGGGAAATCGGAGGGGGAGACAAACCATGAGAGACTCTGAGAAACAAACTGAGGGTTTTGGAGGGGAGAGGGGTAGGCGGTTGGGTGAGTCTGGTGGTGGATATTATGGAGGGCACGTATTGCATGGAGCACTGGGTGTGGTGCATAAACAATGAATTCTGGAACACTGAAAATAAATAAAATAAAATGGGGAAAAAATTGCCCAGTTGGGGATTTTTCATGAATTTCCTTTCTGGAGAGTAGTAGCGGCAAAAGGGGCAGGGGAAAGTATCATTTAGATCCTTCCAGAACATACTGATGCAGGAGAGACAGAAGTTATGCCCACAGTTGATGGTCATTGGCTCTTTCAGGTAGTCCAGACAGATGGGGCAGCTAGGTCCTGTTTGGAGACCTATCAGGACTGTCACAGACTCCACTGAGCCATGAATAAAGGTGGTAGGTAAGGTAATATGTCCTTTAGTAAAGCCTGGCTCTCTACCACACAAGACCCAGTGAACAGTGAATGATATCCTCCCACAGACCTTGAAAACTGACTAGCTTTTAGTTTCACTGGATTGGCATATTGATAGCCTATACCAAACTGTTTATCCCCCTACACCTTAGCTCTAGAGTCTGTTGCCAAAAATACTCCACAGGCTGAGGTCTGTTGCATCCTAGAACATATTAGCTGGGCTGCTGTTCTTCCCACTCAATGTTGTAAAGTCAGGCTTAATGACTTTCCTGTTCAAGAAAGCAGCTGTAGTACCCCTGGAACTGATGACTCATTCAGCACCTCTCTGGCCAGAAACACTGTGGCCCCTCTTATGACTACTTTTAATGCATCCCAAAGGTTTTGTATTTTCTTTTCTTTTTTTAATTTTTTAAAAAAGATTTTATTTATTTGTTTGACAGACAGAGATCACAAGTAGGCAGAGAGGCAGGCAGAGAGAGAGAGGGAAGCAGGCTCCCCATTAAGCAGAGAGCCCAATGAGGGGCTTGATCCCAGGACCCTGAGATCATGACCTGAGCCGAAGGCAGAGGCTTAACCCACTGAGCCATCCAGGTGCCCCAGGGTTTGTATTTTCATTTTCATTTGTTTCCATGTATTTTTTTATTTCTTCTTTAATTTCCTGGTTGACCCATCCATTCTTTAGTAGGATGTTCTTTAACCTCCATGTATTTGTGGTCTCTCCAAATATTTCCTTGTGGTTGACTTCAAGTTTCATAGCATCGTGGTCAGAAAACATGCATTGTATACTCTATGTCTTTTTGTATTGTTGAGGCCTAATTTGTGACCTAGTTTGTGATCTTTTCTGGAGAGTGTCCCATGTGTGCCTTAAAAGAATGTGTATTCTGCTGCTTTAGGATGAAATATTCTGAATATATTTGTTAAGTTCATCTGGTTCAGTGTGTCATTCAAAGCCATTGTTTCCTTGTTGATTTTTTTGCTTAAATGATCTGTCCATGATATAAGTGGTATATAAAAGTCCCCTACTATTATTGTATTATTATGAATGAGTTCCTTTGTGTTTATTATTGTTTTATATATTTAGGTGCTCCCAATTTGAGGGCATAAATATTTACAATTATTAGATATTCTTGTTGGATAGGCACCTTTATTATGATATAGTGTCCTTCTTCATTTCTTGTTACAGTTTTTGGTTTAAAATCTAGTTTGCCTGAGGGACACCTGGGTGGCTCAGTGGGTTAAAGCCTCTGCCTTCAGCTCAGGTCATGATCTCAGGGTCCTGGGATGGAGCCCCACATCGGGCTCTCTGCTCAGCTGGGAGCCTGCTTCCCTTCCCCTCTCTCCGCTTGCCTCTCTGCCTACTTGTGATCTCTGTCTGTCAAATGAATAAATAAAATCTTAAAAAAAAATCTAGTTTGTCTGATATAAGTATGGCTACTCTGGCTTTCTTTTGATGGCTATTTGCGTGGTAAATATTTCTCCATCCCCTCACTTTCAATATGCAGTTGTTTTTAGGCCTAAAATGAGTCTCTTATAGGCAACATATAAATGGATTTTTTTTAATCCATTCTGACATGCTCTGTCTTCTGATTGGAGCATTTAGTCCATTTACATTCAGATTAATTATTGACAGATATGTATTTAGTGCCATTTTATTGTTTGTTTTATTGTTGTTCCTGAAGATCTTCTCTGTTCCTTTCTAGTCTTTGTTGCTTTTGGCCTTTCCTTCCCACTCAGAGACCCCTTTAATATATTTTGTGAGGCTGGTTCAGTGGTAATGAACTCCTTCAGTTTTTGTTTGTCTGGGAAACAATCTATCCTTCTATTCTGAATGATAGCTTTGTGAGATAGAGTGTTCCTGGCTACATATTTTTCCCATTGAGCACATTGAATATATCATGCTATTTTATGTGAAAGATCTGCTGCTAACCTTATTGGTCTTCCCTGGTAAGTTAGGGACTTCTTTTCTTATGTCTTGCTGCTTTTAGGATTTTTTTTTCCTTAATTAGTATGTTTTGCAAATTTAACTACAATGTGTCTTGGTGTTGACCTGCTTTTGTTGATTTTGATAGGAATCTCTGTGCCTCATGGATTTGGATGTCTGTTTCCTTCCCCAGATTAGGGAAAATTATAGCTATAATTTCCTCAAATAAACCTTCTGCTCCCTTCCCTCTCTCTTCTTCTTCTGAGACTCCTATGATATGAATGTTATTATGTTTGATGGAGTCACTGAGTTTCCTATATGTACTTCCAAGATCCAAAATTTTTCTTTCTCTTTTGTTCAGCTTCATCATTTTACATAATTTTATGTCATATTCTATTTCCTCTAGAACTAAAACTTTGTAGAACCTTATAGTCAATAGACACGGTGTGTGTGGAGGTTTGTGTTGGTCTTCTGGGGGAGGGTTGTTAGGCACACTTGCCTGAGAAAGGCAGTCCCAGCAGAGTGCAGGATGGTAGGACTTGGGATAAACAGGTTAGGCAGCCATTGTTGGTGCTATGCTGTTTACTGAAGTTGGTTTATGGTGAGGGGCGAGGGGTGGAAAATGTTGTCAGTCTGCCTCTTTGTCCCTGGAGAGTGGAGTCTGTGCTTACTACTTTCAGAGGAGTGAGTAATTTCCCCTTGTGTGTCACAGATATTTTTCAGAGCACTGATTTCACACTGTCTGTCTTTGGGTCGCTTGCCTGCCTGGAGCAGCACAACACACCTTGGGCTCCACCTAGCCAGGTTGGCTGAGTTTTAAAATTCCAAACTTTAGGGATCTGGTGTGGCAGATATCTGCTCTTTTCCTGTGGGAAAAGATCTTACCATGCTAGGACTGATGCAGGTTTGATCCTGAAGAGCCATTGTGGCAGAGTGCAGGACTGTGGATTTTGGAGTAAAGCACAGTGAAGTGCCAATATCCAGGTTAGCCACCCTCAGCAGGTGTCTCTGTACCTATGCTGAAGGGTGAGAGAGGAAGATGCTCCCTGCTTGTTCTTTTGGCCCAGGAGAGGCAATGCTGCCTCTCACAGATGCTCTCCAAAAAGTACAGTCTTTTCCCATGGCTCTTAGGCATTTCTCAGATCATGCAGTTTGCCCCAGGGTTGTTTGCCTGCCTCTTCTCCAGGAGTAGTACAGCTTCCTCAGATTTCTATCCCACTCAAAGCTGGGGACCTCTAAAACTGAAGTCTTTGAACCCTGCTAGGTATAAAAACTTAGGAAATTCAACCCCTTTCATTTTTCCAGCCAATGGCTTTGGGGAAGTGTTCTCTTTGTGTTTATCCCTGTGCACTCCACTCTCTCTTGACTTTCTCTGTGACAAGGGCTCCCTCCCTTTCACAACACCTGCAATCATTTTCTCTCCCAAACTATGGCTCCATACTTGCTATCTTCCTCAAAGGGGCTTCTTCTCTCCCTCCTTTGTGCAGTATGTTCTATCAGTCCTCAGATCAATTTCTTGAGTATTCAGAATGATTTGATAGTTATGTAGCTGTGTTCAAAGGACAGGGCAATCCTGGAATCCTCCTACTATGCTGCCATCTTAATTCATTATCCCTTCTCTTTGAAGTTATACCAGTTTTTATCTAAAGTGTTTTAGACTCACCCAGATACTATAGGATCCAACAGCACATTAAAAGGATTATTCATCACAACCAAGTGGGATTTATTCCTGGGATGCAAGGGTGGCTCCATATCCCCAAATCAATCAACGTGATACACATCAATAACAGAAAGGACAATAGCCATATGATCCTCTCAATTGATATAGAAAAAGCATTTGAAAAAGTACAGCATCTTTTCTTGATTAAAACTCTCCACAGTGTAGAGATGGAGAGAGAACATACCTCAATATCATAAAAGCCATATGTGAAAAGCCCACAGTGAATATCATTCTCACTGGGGAAAAACTGAGAGCTTTTCCTCTAAGATCAGGAACATGACACAGATGTCCACTCTCACCACTGTTCAACATAGTACTAGAAGTCTTAGCCTCAGCAATCAGACAAGAAGAAGAAATAAAAGACATTCAGACTGGCAGAGAAGAAGTCAGACTCACTCTTTGCAGATGACATGATTCTATATGCAGAAAACCCAAAAGACCCCACCCAGAAATTGCTAGAACTCATATAGGAATTCAGCAATGTGATAGGATATAAAATCAATACACAGAAGTCAAAGCATCTTTATGCACTAACAGTGAGACAGAAGAAAGAATAATTAAGGAATAGATCCCCTTTATAATTGTACCGAAAAACATAGGATAGTTAGGAATAAACCTAACCAAAATGGTAAAGATCTGTACTCTAAAAACTATAGAACACTTGTGAAAGAAATTGAGGAAGACATAAAGAAATGGAAAACATTCCATGCTCATAGATTGAAAGAATAAATATTAAAATGACTATGCTACCTAGAGCAATCTATACATTCAAGGGAATCCCTATCAAAATACCATTGACATTTTTCAGAGGTGGAACAGATAATCCTAATATTTGTATGGAATCACAAAAGACCCCAAATAGCCAAAGCAATCTTGAAAAGAGAACCAAAGCTGGTGGCATCACAGTGCTGGACTTCAAGCTATATTACAAAGCTGTAATCATCAAGACAGTATGGTACTGGCAGGAAAACAGATACATAGATCAGTGAAACAGAATAGAGAAGACAGAAGTGGGCCGTGAACTCTATGGTCAACTAATCTTTGACAAAGCAGGAAATAATATTCAATGGAAAAAAGTATCTTCAGATGGTGTTGGGAAAATTGAACAGCCACATGCAAAAGAATGAAACTGGGCCACTTTCTTACATCATACACAAGATTAAACTCAAAATGGATGAAAGACCTAAATGTGAGACAGGAATGCATCAAAATCCTAGAGGAGAACACAGGCAGCAACCTCTGTGACCTCGGCCACAGCTACTTATTGCTAAATATATCTTTTGAGGCAAGGGAAACAAAGCAAAAATCAAGTTTAAGAAGCAAAGGAAACATTCAATAAAACTAAAAGGCAACCTATGGAGTAGGAGAGGATATTTGCAAATGACATATCAGATAAAGGGCTAGTATCCAAGATCTACAAAGAACTTAATCAAATTCAACACCCAAAACCCAAAAAATCCAGTCAAGAAATGGGTAGAAGGCATGAACAGACATTTCTCCAAAGAAGACATCCAAATGGACAACAGACATTTGAAAAGATGCTGAGTTTCACTCATCATCGGGGAATACAAATCAAAATAATGATGAGATAACATGTCACACCAGTCAGAATGGCTAAAATTAACAAGTCAGGAAGCAACAGATGTTTGTGCGAATGCAGAGAAAGGGAAACCCTTTTAATGTTGGTGGGAATGCAAGCTGGTGCAGCCACTCTGGAAAACAGTATGAAGGCTCCTCAGAAAGTTAAAAATAGAGCTACCCTATGACCCAGAAATTGTACTACTGGGATTTACCCCAAAGATACAGATGTAGTAGATCTGAAGGGGCACATGTACCCCATGTTCATAGTAGCAGTTTTCATAATAGTCAAACTATGGAGAGATCCCAGATGTCCATCAACAGATGAATGGAGGGATGCCTGGGTGCCTCAGTTGGTTAAGCCGCTGCCTTCGGCTCAGGTCATGATCTCAGAGTCCTGGGATCAAGTCCCGCATCTGGCTCCTTGCTTGGCAGGGAGCCTGCTTCTCTCTCTGCCTCTGCCTGCCACTCTGCCTGCTTGTGTGCTCTCTCTCTCTCTCTCTGACAAGTAAATAAATAAAATCTTTAAAAAAAACAGATGAATGGATAAAGAAGTTGTAGTATATATATACAATGGAATATTACTTAGTGATCAGAAAGGATGAATACTTACCATTTACATCAATATGGATGGAACTGGAGGGTATTATGCTGAGTAAAATAAGTCAGAGAAAGACAATTTATGGTTTCACTCATATGTGGAATATAACAAACAGTGCAGAGGATCATATGGGGATGGAAGGAAGACTGAATGGGAAGTCATCAGAGAGGGAGAAAAATCACGAGATTCTTAACTATAGGAAACACTGAGGGCTGCTGGAGGGTTGCTGGTGGGGGTAGGGTAATTAGACATTAAGGAGGCAGGTGATGAGCACTGGATATTATATGCAACTGATGAATTATTAAGCTCTACATCTGAAACTAATGATGTACTATTGTTGACTAATTGAATTTAAATAAAAAAATAGTGTTTTGGAGCTCTGTTATTAGGTATATAAACATTTAAGGTTACTGTGTTTTCTGCTTTATCATTATAAAATGACCCTTTTTCCCTAGTAATATTTTTTTGCTCTGAAATCTACTGTGTTTAATATTAATAAATCCATTCCAGCTTTCTTTTGATGTGTTGTAATGATACAACTTTTACCTTTTTTTTTTTTTTTACTTATTTGTGTCTTTATATTTAAAGTGGGTTTCTTATATTTGGAATATTTCTTATATTTGGATATATATTTTCTTATATTTGGAATATTCCAAATAGCTCAAATACTTGGATCTTGTTTTTTATATACAATCAGAAGATATCTTATTTGTAATTGGGGTGTTTATTTCATTTACACTTAATGAGATTTTTGGTATGTTTTGATAAAATCTGCTATCATATTACTTTGTTTTCTATTTATTTCATCTATTCCCTTTTTCCTTTTTTCCTGCCTTCTTTTGGATCGACTATTTTTTATGACCCTATTTTGTATCTTTTGTTGATTTATTAGAATTCCTTATTTTGATATTTTAGTGGTTGCTTTAGGAAGTATACATCTTTAGCTGAATTCAGTCCCCCTTCAAGTAATATAACATCACTTCGTATATGGTATAAGGTTCACTTCACATACACTATTGATAGCAAAAGCAAAAATAAGCTAAAAATCTTTTTCACAGCAAAAGAAATGATCAACAAAATGAAAAGGCAACTACAGAATTGGAGAAAATAATTGCAACTCATATATCTGATAAGGAGATAATATTAAAAATATGTAAAGTACTCCTGTGACTCAGTTGCAAAAAAAACAACAATCTTGATTTTAAAATGGGCAGAAAGACTGACAAAGCAGACATTCAAATGGCCAATAGGTATATGAAAAGGTGCCCAACATCAGTAATCATCAAGAAAATGCAAAAGTACTCTGGTGGAATTATCACCTCATACTTGTTGGAATGGCTGTCATCAAAAAGACAAGAGATAACAAGTATTGATGAGGATGCAAGGAAAAGGGAAACATTGTTCACTCTTGGTAGGAATGTAGATTGGTATTGTCAACATGGAAAACAATATGGAGGTTCTTCAAAAAATTAAAAATAGCACTACCATATGATCCAGCTATCCCACTTATAGGTATCTCTAGAGAAAGTGAAAATAGGACCTCAAAGAGATAATTCCCGTGTTCATTGCAGTGTTATTCACAATAACCAAGATACAGAAACCATCCAAGTGTTCACTGATGTATGAATGGATAGAGAAAATGTAGTACACACACACACACACACACACACACACACACACACATGCGTACACATACAGATAATGGAATATTATGCAACCACGAGAAAGGAAATCTATCAGCAGCATGTATGGATCTTGAGGGCATTATGCCAAGTGAAATAAGCCAGATAGAAAAAGATAAATACTGTATATTATCAATTATATGTGAAATTTAAATTCATGGTGTCAGTTACATATGAAATCTGAATAAGTCTGTACATATGTGCATACATAGGTACATACATACATACATGTGTACTGCACAAAAACACACACAAAGACCAAACTCATAGATACAGAGACTAGAAAGGTGATTGCTAGGGACTGGGGTGTGGGGGAAATAGAAGTTGGTAAAAGGTTTAACTTTCAACTGTAAGCTGAATAAGGTCTGAGAATCTAATGTAATATATGGTGACTATAGTTGGTAATACTATCTTGTATAATTGATATTTTCTAAGAGAGTAGAACCTAAAAGTTCTTACTCCCCCCAATATTGAGGAGCTGGATGTGTTAAGTAACTAATTGGGGGAATCCTTACAATGTATGTGAGTATCAAATCACCACAATGTATACTTTAAATATCTTATAATTTTATATGTTAATTGTTCCTCAATAAAGCTGAAATAAAAAGAAAAGAACTTTACAATAGTATGCAGCCATTCCCCGTTCCTTCTCATTGGGCTATTGTTATCATATATTTTACTTCTACAAATATTGCATAGTCCATTATTTTTTAAAAATATAACAGCTTTATTAAGATAGAATTCACAAAGCATATATTTCACCTATTTAAAGCTTAACATTTAGTAATTTTTAATGTGTTCACAGAGTTGTATCAATTAGTACAGTCAATTTTAGAACATCTTCATCACCCTAAAAAAACAACACTGGACCTATTAACAGTCACTTCCTGTTCCTCTCAAACTTCTTCCCTGCCTTGTTCTTGGCTTTTACTAATCTATCTGTCCCTATAGATTTGTTCATTCTGGACGTTTCATATAAATGGAATCCCACAATATGTAGTTTTTTGTGACTATTTAATTTAGCATAATGTTTTTAGGGTAATTCATATTGTAACATATATTGATACTTGATTATTTTTATTGACAGATAATATTCCATTGTATAGGTACAGCACATTTCATTTATTCATCAGTTGAACATTTGAGTTTCCACTTTTATCATGAATACATTGTTATGAATATTTATGTACAAGCTTCTGTTTGGATGTAAGTGTTTATTTATTGTGGGCATATACATAGGAGTGGAATTGCTGATATGATCATTCTATGTTTAATTGTTTGGCCAACTGCCAGACTGTTTTCTAAAATGACTGTATGATTTTGCAGTCCCACCAGCAGTCTGTGAGGTTTCTGATGTCTCCACATCCTTGTCCATACTTGTTATTATCTCACTTTTTGATTCCTAGGCATCCTAGTGTGTGTGAGGTAATATCTCTCATTTAAAATTTTCATTTCCAGGACGCCTGGGTGGCTCAGTTGGTTAAGCGGCTGCCTTCAGCTCAGGTCATGATCCCAGCATCCTGGGATCGAGTCCCACATCAGGCTCCTTGCTCGGAAGGGAGCCTGCTTCTCCCTCTGCCTCTGCCTGCCACTCTGTCTGCCTGTGCTCGTGCTCGCTCTCTCTCTCTCTCTCTCTCTCTGACAAATAAATAAAATCTTAAAAAAAAATAAAATTTTCATTTCCGTGATGATTAATGATGTTGAGCCTCTTTTTGTGTGCTTGTTGGCCATTTGTGTATATTTTTTGGAGAATTGTTTATTCATGTGCTTTTCCAATTTTAAAAAAGATTTTATTTATTTATCTTATTTATTTATTTACTTATTTTAGAAAGAGAGAGTGCAGGGAGGGGCAGGGAGAGAAAGAGAATTTCAGGCAGGCTCTGTGCCAAGCCTGGAGCCAGATGTGGGGCTCCATTTCATGACTCTGAGATCATGACTTGAGCCAAGATCATGACCTAAGCCGAAATCAAGAATTGGATGCTCAGCTGGCTGAGCTATGCAGAACCCCACCTTTTCCAAATTTTAATTGGGTTGTCTTTTTAGTATTGAGTTTTAAGAGTTCTTTATATATTATAGATACAAGTTCCTTATTTTGGATATATGATTTGCAAATATTTTCTGTTGTTCTTTAGGGTTTTTTTTTACTTTCTTGATGATATCCTTTGACATTCTGTGTTAATTTAGCTCTCTTTCTTCTCTTCTCCCATAAACATGGACATTTCCTTACCTCTCCTTACCCAGTAGGGTTACAACATAATTTTAGTTTGATCAAAATTATTATGATTATCCATTCTATACAGAGTTCAGCTTGCATAATTTTTTGTGTGTTTTGTTTCTCCAGAATAAATAACTGTTCTTATATTTGTATGGTCTACTGTGTGCTTTCACTAATTCAGGCATAGATATTTCCACCAGTTATCTAAATATCCTCTCAGTATTATGCTGTCAGTATATTTATTCACTGCAGAAAATCAAATTCAGCCTCTTGAAGATGTCTCCTCCATAAGCTTATAAACTGTTCCAATCTATACTGGTTGCCCCTCTTTGTTTAGTATACAGCTGTGACCCCAAATTTCTCTTCAGCATTTTTCCTGACTTTCTTATGTTGAATCTCTTATTTTTTGTGTCCCTACTAATCTTCTGCTTTGGCTTACTCTCTCCTTCTTGTGGAGCACATTCTCTACTAACTTTCTGAGCAAGAGTAAGACTGCATTGGGGTGCCTGGGTGGCTCAGTGGGTTAAAGCCTCTGCCTTCGGCTCAGGTCATGATCCCAGGTCCTGGGATTGAGCCCCGCATCCGTCTCTCTGTTCAGCAGGGAGCTTGCTTCCCTTCCTCTCTCTCTGCCTGCCTCTCTGCCTACCTGTGATCTCTCTCTGTCAAATAAATAAATAAAATCTTTTTTTTTAAAGTAAGACTGCATTTCTGAAATGTTTTATTATTCTCTCATAATTTATTGACAGCTTACCTGAAAATAGAATTCTAGTCAGGAAAGAATTTTCCTTTAGAATTTGGGAGATACTTCTCCACTGTCTTGTAACTTATAGTGTTCCTATTGAGAAGTTGAAACCATTGAGATTTTCTGAATTTTAGATAAGACTGACATTCCCCCTGCCCCCCACCATTCTCTGGAAACATGTAAGATTTTTTGGTTTCAACCTTTTTTAAAAAGTGAAAATAAAATTTAAATAAAATCTCAAACCTTCAGAAAATTTGCAAATATATTACAAAAAATTATTAAAAAAAATTTTTTTTTAAATATTTTATTTATTTATTTGACAGAGACACAGTGAGAGAGGGAACACAAGCAGGGGGAGTGGGAGAGGGAGAAGCAGGCTTCCTGCTGAGTAGGGAGCCTGATGTGGGGCTTGATCCCAGGACCCTGAGATCATGACCTGAGCTGAAGGCAGACACTTAATGACTTAGTCACCCAGGTGCCCCTATTTTTTTTTTTTAATTTTAAGAGTAAGTTGCCAACATGATGCCCTATCACTCCCAAATAAATGAGGATTTCTTAGAAACAAGGATATTCTTCTATTCAACCATAATAAACCTTGAAAGTAAGGAAATTAACAATGATAATACCATCTAATCATCAGATCCCATTCAAATTTTGCCAGTTTGCCAATAGTCCTTTATAGAAAAGGATTCAGTTGAGAATCAAGCATTACCTTTAGTTTTTTGTCTATTTAGTCTTCAGTCATGGTCTTGACATTTGAAAAGTATGGGTCTGTGTTGTTTTCTGTCAGTATGGGTTTATCTGATGTTTTTCCTCATTGTTATATTCTGGTAATGTATCTTTGGTAGGAATATCACAGAAATGGGCAGTGTTTTTATTATATCTTATCAGATGGCTCATGATTTTGATTTGTCCCACTATGATGTTAACTTTGTGCATTTGATTAAAGTGGGGTTCTCTAGCCGTCTGCACTATAAAATTATTATTTTTCTTATGTAATTTTAAGTATTCTCTGAGGAGGTAATTTGAGACTCTGTAAATACACTGGTTCTTATCAAATTTTCATTTTATTTAATCTCTATGGTCTTCTGGTTTCATATTTTATTCAATTGGTTATAGTCCTTTACTATCAACATTTATTTTGATTCTCAAATTGTTTAGATTTGACCAACGCAAGCCCTTTTTAATTGGTCTTTCAGTCCCTTGGAAATATGCCCATCATTCCTTGAGAGCTTTATCACTTTTGGCTCAGAAAAATGAACCAGGCTTTCCTTTTACTTTTTCTGCCTAGACTTTTAGTCAGCCATTTCTCCCAGGAGCCTTGGTTTGTTTCAATGGCATATGGTATATAGAAATCAAGATCTGGGCACTGGGCACACTCTTTGCTGTTGTCACTGCTCCCAAACCTTCCCATGGCTAAGGTATAAGTGTATGTCTATGAGTAAATGGATAAATATATACATATTTATCTCCATATTAAATTTAATTATTTTTATATATTTATATCCATCTGTGCAGTTGAAAACTGAGTCCACACCAGTACCTTCTATTTCAATTCAACATCCCAAGGTTCATTTTAGTCTTCTAACCTTCAATATTAGTATCTCCCTTCTCTGACAATGAGAAATCTGGCTCTTAGTATCCTTAATATATTATCATATTTGACCCCCCCCCCATGTGAACAGTCTTTGAATACTGCCACTCTCTATCTTATGCATATGTCATCCTCACTCTTGTCTGTGCTCCATCATTCCCTGCTAAATCATCTTCCTATCCTCAGCTGTCTCAGGCTATGATACTCTGCACTAAAGTGCCCTCCCACACACAGACTTTACTTAGCCTATGTGGGTTCTAAAACCCACACCGAATTACCTTGTCTCCTCTTGCCTGGATACCCTCTTGACCTTGTTCAGGTTCATATAATCTGTGCTGAGAAGCCCTCCATTATGGTACTTTCCTTATCCTTCTGTACCACCTCTCCGTTCTCACCATGTTCTGATTTTGCTTCTCCCATACCAGTGATGCGCTCTCCTTCCAGTTTGGACTCTGACAACTGATATTAAGTTACAGTGTTCATAATAAAATAAAATTATTTCTGAATATATGGGAAGAGTTCTTCATTTTACTTTTGGATATACATTTGCTAGTGTGTGTTATTAACCTTTTTTTTTTTACTTTGTTCTTGTTTAGCAGTCTTTTTGGAGCCATCAAATGTTTCAGGGCTTTCAGAGACTTAAAATGAATAATCATTTATGAATATAAACATAAAGAGCCACACAGTTAGCCTTTATGATTTTTTGCCAAATTGCACTGACTTGAATGATGTTTTCAAGTGAAAAATACCTTAAATAACTTGAAGAACAGTTTTACTTATGAATGACATATTCTACACAGAAAAATGCAGTGTAGTTTAGGAATAGAGTGTGGCCACTTTGTAGTGATCATTAGTATATATTATAGTTCCCTATTGTTTGTGAAACAAAATACTATATACACTGTGTGGCTTAAAGCAACATAAATATATTGTCTCACAGTTCTGCATGCTAGAAGTCTGAAATCAAGGTATTCATAGGGCCATGTTTCCTCTGAAACCCATCAGGGAATCTTTTTTTTTTTTTTTTTGCCTCTTCCTAGCTTTTGGTGGTTTGTTGGCAGTCTTTAGTGTTCCTTGGCTTGCTGCTGCATAACATGCTGTCTCCCTGTGTGTCTTTGTCTTCACATGGCTATCTTTTACATGACACTAGTCATATTGAATTAGGAGTCTGACCTACTACAGTATGATATCACCTTAACCAATTACCTCTGCAATGATGCTATTTGCAAATAAGATCACATGTTGAAGTACTGAGTGATTAGACTTCAACAAATATTTTTGGGGGGGATACAGTTCAACCCTTTGCTAAGGGTTATGTCAAAACTTTGTTTCACTTTTATTATAGGAAAGAATCATGAGATTATACCTGAGAGCAGTCTCTTTGTTGTCAACTCATTAATGTTTAGTATTTTGGTCATACAACTTCATAATTTAGTGTCACTAGCTGTAAGAATTAGAAACATATATTTTTTTGCATTAGACTTTTTCTGGTTATATTGAGAAGGAAACATCAGTTTGGCCAACTAGCTCTCTCAGAAATATCTGTGATAAGCTAGCTTCTATAATCAGTTTGACTCTCAGACTTTAGAAAAGTCGTCTGGGGTAGGTTTAAGATAATTCTGTGAGCTGAGAATCTGGAATCCTTTTTTCCTGTACAGAAAAGGCAATTTATAGCTAGTTCCATAAGATTCTTAAGGATCAGTCATAACTGATCCATAGCTGGTAGTCTGTTAACTTCCCATCCTTTTTAGTTTTGGAGGGACTAGTCATAGCTGTAAATAATTTCCTACTTAGTACATCTGTCCTTTGTGGAGGCTTTTAAAATACTTTTCAGATTAACTAACTTTTCAAGAACCCTAAGCAATATATTGACTTCATACATGGTTCATGAATTTCAGAATTCCCTATACTGTTTCTTAGTTGCTGTTTTCTTAACCATCTGGAGATCTACCTTAAATTAGGCCCTTTCCCCATTTGATATAAGCATATATCTCTTAATTAAACACAATATTTACTAAATTAGTTCAGATTTGTGCTGGTTAAATTGCATAATTTACTAAAATTTGTGAATGAACTAAATGTTTTGTTGGCTGAATTATATGATTATCTTAAACTTCTGAATGAACTAAATTTTCTCTGAAAATTTCCAGTATGGAATTGTTTGCTTAACATGAATTCTTATACTTTCTTCTTTAAAATATTGATTTTAGAAAATGCTGTTTTCTAGGTCATAAATATTCTCTGAGGATAAAACTTAAGTTTCTTATTTTTACTAACCTGAATGTCTTTTCTTTCTGTATAATATTTATAACCTTACTTTTAATATACTACATTAAGAATGCTTGTATTTTCTATTACAAACGTTCAAAATACTTCCTTCAACATTTGGAAATTTTCATATTAAACAGGTTTTTCTGGGGCATCTGGATGGCTCAGTCAGAGCATACCACTCTTGCTCTCGGAATTATAAATTCAAGCCCCACACTAGGTATAGAGTTCACTTAATTAAAGAAAAGACTATTTAAACCTTTTTATTTTTTATTTTTTAAAAAGATTTTATTTATTTATTTGAGAGAATAGAGAGAGAGCACAAGTAGGCAGAGCAGCAGGCAGAGGGAGAGGGAGAAGCAGGCTCTCTGCCAAGCAGGGAGCCTGATGCAGGGCTCAATCCCAGGACCCTGGGATCACAACCTGAGCTGAAGGCAGCCGCTTAACCAACTGAGCCAGCGAGGCATCCCTCATGGGTATTTTTAATATGTGGCTTCATCTCACCAACACTGTTTATGAGAATTAATTATATTATTTCATTTAGCTGTAGCTCATTTATTTCTATTGTTATATAATATTTTACCATATGAATATGCCATTATTAAATTTTTTATTTTTTATAAATATATAAAGTATTTTTATCCCCAGGGGTACATGTCTGTGAATCTCCAGGTTTACACACTTCACAGCACTAACCATAGCACATACCCTCCCCAATGTCCATTACCCCACCTGAATATGCCATTATTCATTTAACTTAGACTTTTGAGTTGTTGACAGTTTCTAGAAATTAGAAATAATATTGCCAAACAATATTATAATTGTTTCTTAGTATAATTGTGCATACATTTTTATTGGGCACATAGTTAGGAGTGGAATTTCTGGGTCATGGGGAATGAATATCTTCAACTTGAGTAGATAATGACAAGATATTTGTGAAAAAGTTTTTCAGAATTATCATTTCAACTTATACCCCGATCAGCAGTGTATGAGAATTCCCATTACTCTTCCTCCAAACCTAATATTATCAGTTATAATATTATTATTATAAAATATTATTATTATAAAATATTATCTCGGCAGAGAGCCATAATGTTTGGTAGCTTAATGGCATTTCATTGTGGTCTTAATTTCTTAATTTTGCATTTTCTGTTAATAATTAATGAGTTTACAGTCTTTTTCTATATATATTATTTGGATACCTTCTTTTGTGAAAGTCTTGTTCAACTCTCTTGCCCATTTTTCTATTGGGTTATCTTCTTTTTTGATTTATAAAGCTCTTTTGGCTCCTTTTTTGATTTGTAGAGCTTTTTATGACTCCTTTATGGTTCTGTGTGTTGCACATATCTTTTCCCACTTTGTAGCTGGATTTTTTTACTCAGAATTGTGGAGAGGGGCGCCTGGGTGGCTCAGTTGGTTAAGCTTCTTGCTTTCGGCTCAGGTCATGATCTCAGGGTCCTGGGATCGAGCCCCGCATCAGGCTCTCTGCTCAGCGGGGAGCCTGCTTCCCCCTCTCTCTCTGCCTGCCTCTCTGCCTCCTTGTGATCTCTGTCAAATAAATAAACAAAATCTTAAAAAAAAAATTTTTTTAAAAAGAATTGTGGAGTAGATGCTTTTGTTGTGCCACCCACATTCTTTGGCATTCACTTTTGTACAGAGAACTCTTACTGTAAGCAGCTTAAACTCTCTGCCTGAGGACTTTATCTAGCCACATGAAAAACTCGAGGGAATTCAGGAAGTGACTGCCCAGCAATAGGTCTTAACCAATACTGAACTGGAGTTGGTTAATAAATACACCATTTCCTTACCTCTGGAGATAGCTTCTGAAGCTTACTCTACACCATCTCTGAGAGGTCTCCAGCAGGAATGAGCCACAGTACCAAGTAGCAATATCCGGATCATCAGTGTATCTTGTATTGCTGCCCTTTCCTACTTTCTTGCCTGTACTTACTGGAATTGCTTTTCAAAAAAATTATTTGTCCTCAAATTCTAATTTTTCTGAGTTGGCTTTTGGAGAACCTATCCTAGATCAATGGTACCTTTTGATAAATAGAAGTTCTTTTTTTTTTTTAAGATTTTATTTATTTATTTTATAGAGATCACAAGTAGACAGAGAGGCAGGCAGAGAGAGAGAGAGAGAGAGAGAGAGAGAGAGAGAAGCAGGCCCCCTCCTAAGCACAGAGCCCAATGTAGGGCTTGATCCCAGGACCCTGAGATCATGATCTGAGCTGAAGGCAGAGGCTTTAACCCACTGAGGCACCCAGGCA
>PISX010028549.1:0-21372 GCA_004024625.1 Mellivora capensis | reverse complement strand
AGAGAGAGAGAGAGAGAGCACAAGCAGGATGGCAGGGAGAGGGAGAGAGCAACTTAAGCAGACTCTGTGGTGAGCAGGGAGCCCAACGCAGGGCTTGATCTCAGGACCCTGAGATCACGACCTGAGCTGAAACCTAACCAAAACCAAGAGTCAGGTGCTCAACTGACTGCACCACCCAGGTGCCCCAATATCTTATATTTAGATTTTTTTGTTAAAATTTTATTGTTTTGACAGAGAGACAAAGAGCACAAGTAGGCAGAGTGTCAGGCAGAGGGAGAGGGAGAAGCAGGCTCTCCACCAACCAGGGAGCCTGATGTGGGCCTCGATCCCAGGACTCTGGGATGATGACCTGAGCTGAAGGCAGCTGCCCAACCTACTGAGCCACCCAGGCATCCTTATATTGAGATTTTTAATCTATCTATGTATGTGGTGTTAGCTATGTGCTAGTTTTATTTTTGCCAAGAGTGAACCAGTATTTTCACATTATCTATTAAGCAATGGAATCCCTAGCATATTTTCAAATTTATTCATTAAAATAACTTATTTTTCCATCTGGAGAAAGAAAAATTATGAATCTTTATTTTTTTTAAAGATTTTATTTATTTGACAGAGATCACAAGTAGGCAGAGAGGCAGGCAGAGAGAGAGGAGGAAGCAGGCTCCCCACTGAGCAGAGAACCCCATGTGGGGCTCGATCCCAGGACCCTGAGATCATGACCTGAGCCAAAGGCAGAGGCTTTAACCTACTGAGCCACCCAGTGCCCCAAATTATGAATCTTTAATATCAAAATGACTTTCCCACAATAGAATTTGTCAATATTTTTTTATGAATGCAAATCACATTTTATATCAGTTTGGGACCTAATTAAAAATGCTTTTGGTATGTATGTGAGTCTTTAAAGGCACATTTCCTTTTGTTCTTCCTGCTTTTGCCCAGAGTGCTCAGTAGAACTGACAAGGATTTTAAGTTGAGTATTTCAGAAACTTTTCTTTGTCCCCAGCAATTAACGTACCACCATCACTATAACTATACATGATTATATCAGTTAAATGGGAGACGAAAATTAAAAAAGAAATTCTCATTGATTAAGGATAATATATTTGAATTGATAAATTATATGCATTTGAAACAAATGGTAATCATTCACAGGCCTTTTTTTTTCATCTCCAAACACAGAGATGAGAATGTAGATTTAAGATTGGTGTAAAATACTGGTTTATAATAGCATTACATTATTTTAATAGAATCCTTTTCCTTTAACTGACGACTGCTTATGTTGGAATTTTTGAAGCATGATCTGGAACTGAAGGGAAGACAAAACCAGTAGGAAATGTTTTCCTAATTGTATTAGGGAAAAAAGGCTTTTCAATCAGTCACGAGGATGTTGGTAGAGATCTAGGACATTATTTCAGGAGATAACCTAGTGGAGGAAGATGGACCAGACTGAAGCATTTAGCTGATTATGTAGTTCATTCAAGAATAAATAGGCCATTTACTTTGTCTGAAAGTTCGATAGATTTGGATTTCGGTCAAATGGAATGGTATTAGATCTTCCCTTATTAATGTTGATATAAGTGTGCTTAGAGAGGACTTCTGTAGTTTTTACTAAGAACATCTTTATTGGTTGAATTTTCTTCCCCCTCATTTGCTCACTGCTCCAATTTTATAGAGATCCTCTGATTTTTGACAACATGATGACATAGGCAACTATGTTTGTTCAGTTTCATAATGAAAGTCTCTTAAGTCATCTTAAGGGCCCTATTATAGTGTTTTATTCTTATAAATTAAGCAAGTGCTGGAGAAGGAAACTGAAAGAGGAAAGGCTTTGTTAAGGATACATACATTTTAAGAGATGACATTATTTGGATTTTTGGTAGAAAATAAGATGTCCTTGAGTTAGAATAATTCATATTTTCTGTAAATATTACAGCAGTGTCAGAAATGATCTACTTGAAGAGGTAGGGGCAAAACTTGTGAGAAAGACAATATTGTATTTGAATTGTAGATGGAATCCAAATTATAAAAATGCTTAAAAATATCCCTTGAAAATATACTTTCTTTGTTACAGATGAAATATATTTAGGAGTGGTAATATATAGGAGAGTTTGAAGCATTGAAGATCAAACCCCAGCTCTGGCATTTCCTATTTTAAGACCTTCATTAGGTTACAACTTTAAATTTGTGCCCTTATCAGTAGAGTGCCCATGGGGATATCTTTCATTCTGAGCCCCTGTGGGTGCTTGGTTTTCCCTCTTTTTTTTCTCACCCCTATTCTCAGATTCCTACATTAACAACAGCTAAGCTGAACTTTAACCATGAAGAAGACACATGGTTTATTTTAGCTGATTTGGCACTTAATACGTTTTTAGTTGTCTGCTTATGACTAATGGCAAAAGGGGAAAGCCCATATTCTTTAGAGAAGTGAAATAATTTGCCTTTATTTACATCGATCTTGTAATCTTTGTTCTTTTGCACTGGTTGCTAATTATATCACTGTCAAACTAATTATCTTAAGTAATGGAAGTTGAATTCCCCCAGTGATTTAAAATAGAAGAATGGAGTATTTGTAAGCATTGCAGAATGGTTGTCTTTTTGGAGATACACCATGAAGTCTCCAAAATATACATATTTGTGAATTACCATCTGTGTAAAACAACAGACAGCCTGTCTGTAGCATTTTGCTGAGCAGAGTGGAAAAATCCCTTTTACCATGCTGCTTTCAGGCAAGTTAGAGAATTACCAAATTGAAGTTTACTTAATGTAAATTCACAGGATAGATGTGATTGTGAAAAAGTTTATATTAGTGTATTTCTTTAAAGAAGCAAGAAAAATAAGGTTTTGTTTTTTCTCAGTTAGTAAAAATAATTTTACCTGGAAAAATTTGTAAATTTATACCAAGAATAGTGTTCTCTTACATAGTAGTTCCAAGTCATTTCTATTAATGGGACAGGAAAAATTAGAACCCACATGATGCTAGTGATATTATAGGAAAGAGATGGAAGCAAGAAATCTGTGGATTCCAGAAATACTTAAAAAAGTCACCATGGGCTATAAAGTGTATTAGTGGCTAAGAACATTTATGTGAACAGAACAGAGAAGAATATTTGCCCCTGTATATGTATAAAGATTTATTTTTCTTCTGAGCACCTTCTAAGTGCTATGTGAAGTACTATGTAATTTAAAATGATTTATTTATAAAATAAAATAACAAGAGAAAGTGTTGTTTCTATGTACAACTTCTTTCTAAGGAGTGTAGATCCTGAGGTCATATTTTCCTGAGAACCTAGACAGGTTTGCATATTCAAAGTAGGGAAAAGATATGGAAAGAACTGCTTACTTGTGTAATGGAAGACATTACATTATGCTGGAGTATTTGTAGAGGTGATTACAAGGAAATAGAGGGTAAGTTTGTGAGTAAGAGCAAAAGAGAGTATATCTTGAATACAAAAGTAGAGTAAATGTGTTCTCCAGATAGAGAATTTCTGCACATCTCAGCAAAGGGACACTTTTCCTCCCATCCAGCCACTTTGGCCTTATTTACACTTTCTGATTTACAGGAAAGGAGACTTGACTGTGAAAAGTCTTTTCCTCACTGGCACTTCTTCCTTCCCTCAGTTTTTATCTACTGCCTGACCTTTTGAGCAGGGAATGTTAAAGACCCCTCCTTAGCCCTTGAGCTCAAGTGTTTGGGTAAATCTGCTTGATCCTCAAGAAAAACACAAACACAAAACTAGCATAAAAATCACAAGCAGAAGACAACAGGTGAGGACTGTTTCTCTTCTACAAAATTTCTTTGCCTGCCCTTTGTTCAGGTTTTGTTTCACAATAGAGAGATCCTTTTCAAAGGTAAAGTTAGCAGAACATGACATCAAATCAATAGTAAAATTGCAATTTGTGGAAAAAAAAGCAACCTTCTAGTAAATCACACATATGGGCATAAGTCTTCTTCACTGATAACTGGCACTGTCTTTAAAATAGCAAGAGGGAGAATGGGAATGGAGAAGACATAATCAAAGAAATAATAAAAGAAAAATTTTCTCCAAATGTACAACTATATGCTCCAGCACAATTTAAAAAATAGACCCAAAGTACTTTATTATGAAAATTCATAGTAGTAGGGCTAAAATCTTCTAGAGAAACAAATGAAATCACATCCTAATGATTAGCGCTCAGAATGACCTTTGGCCTTTCAACTGTGCACCTGGTAATGAAGAGAAATTGTAGCAACACATTCAAATTCTGAGGGAAAATAACTCTTTTAGTCTGAGTTATTATTGTTAGCTGGGGGTTAAATTGGATGAGTTACACTAATTTTCCTGGAGGCTTTGTTTTTGTTTTTGGTTTTGGTTTTTTTTGACATTAGATTTTGGTTCATGCTATTGTGGAGATGCTGCTAACTTGGCTGTAATTGTAAGTAAAATTTATTTTTCTTTTCTGGTGTATACAACAACTTTATCATTATGTGGGCGAGAGGGAGAGAATAAGATTTTCAAAGATAACATTTAATAGGAGAGATCTCATTTTCAAGCAGAGGTCTGCCGAGAAATTCATGTTAGGCTGGTGATTTCTTAAAATGTTAACTGTGAGGCTGTGTTTTTCTGAATTTGGTGAGGGAGATTAATAGATAAGAGAGGAGATGTGCAAATACATGCTTAATGGGGTCTGATGAAGCAAAGTTTGAATCCAGTGGCCTTTTCATCATCAACAGGCTTTTTACCTAAAAGCATAGAAGGACCCCATTGTGAATTTTTTCTTTTGTCCTATAATACTTTCTAATGGCTTGGGCATGACAATAGCATCCATGCTGTTAAACTGGCAGGGAACCTAATTATGGCTTTTTATCTGAAGCTCAAATAATCTCAAAGCTCTTTAAGAAGATTATTACCTTAATCTATCTGCTAAATTCTTCAGTGCTCTTATGAGAGTTACAGCATCCGCTATGCAGTTGTGAGAGAGATCTAGAGTTTGGGAAGATGGAGTGGTGAGCAAAGTGGGTCCTGGGTAAGAAGTCTGGAGACCCGAGTTGTGGCACTTTCATGTCTCCCTTCTGAGTGCCATTGCCTATTTGGAAAAACAAAGGTAGCGGAGTAGATGGTTTTCAATGTGCATGCTTAACCTAAATTTCTTTGGCTCTGTGATGTTTCTTCTGTGCTTTGATTTCCCATGTATTTTGCTTTTCCCCCATGTATTATCAATGGTGACATAATGGGCTTGTAGTTTTATATGGTGGTGATGGAGGACACACAGGAGAAACTGCACATGTTTGGATTTCAGTCTTGGGTCTGCCTCTTAGGATCCGTATGGTCTGGGTTGGATCATTTTAGTTTTCTGAGGTTTAGCTTCCATAACTATAAAAAGGAAAGCATAGTACTTAGCTTTCAGTAATTTTTAAAATCACGGGTAACATACGTAAAGTGCGTGACATGATAAAAACATTTAATTAATGACAACTGTTATTTGGGTGATGATTCCTAACTTAAAAACTACTGCACGAATTTCATTACACAGGGAATCTCATTTTGAGAGGATAAAGAATGAGGGATATCTGACCAATATTGAAAATCATTAATAAAAGTCTGCTTTGATCAACTGTTTATGTCAACATCCCTTAATTTGCCTTGCTCTCATGGAAAGGTGGGGTTTTTTTTGTTTGTTTGTTTTGTTTGTTTCTTATTTTTTAAGAATATATGCAAATACCATTAACCTGGTCATAACAGTAGCCTGATTTTGCTGAATTGCCTGCTTTTTCAGTTTCAAATATATTATGAAACACTAAGGTATATATTCCTGAGGAAAGCATGACATATGCATAAGAATTATTGGATATTCCTTGTGGCAATGAATTTTTTACATTGGTGGCCTTATATAGTTATAGTTTTGACATATAGCCACTTATTATATGAAGTCTGCAGTGGCAATTTGAAAGGCAGTCCCTTGCTAATTGGTTTGTTTTAAAAGGAAAGAACTTGATCCAGTGGCCATCTTCCTTTTCTGAAGATGGTGGCATTGACTCATGTCCAGACTGGTGTATTTTGCTCTTACAACCTGCAGTTTTAATGTGCCCCATTTGTGTGCCTTAGTAATCATTCAGGCTTTGACATGTATTTCTTGAGGGGGTTGCAACGTGTTTTTGAACTTATTTTCTCCAGGAAGCACTCTGCGATGAATAATTTAGCCAGATAACTATTTATTAAAGAGAAAACACGAGGGATGAAAAGTCTAAACAAACTTTTCCTAGAGATAGATAACAAGGGCACCTACCCTTCTGGCATACATTGCAATTATTGCTTTCCTGGTTACCCATGAAAGCTGTACGATGCCAAAGCTTTGGGATAAAAAATTAAGGTAAACCTCAGGAATTGATGTTTGATCGGAAGAAGGGTCAGGTATCTTCAGGAGGTCAAACATAGTCATAGCAGGAAAAAAAAATGAAAATTATCCTAGTCTGATTCATGGAATGGTGTGTTTTGCCTTGACCTTTGAAAAGCGAGGGACTTGGTATTTGTCACAGGGTCAGAAGGCCTGGACGGGAACGCCGACTGCACTTACTGACTGCATCACCTACACCCATTACTTCTCTCAGGCTTGTTCTCCTCATCTCCAGGGTAGACTCAAATCTCCTGCCATGGCTGCTTCACACAACTGTTGCAGGTCTCCTAAAATTACAGCCAAGGAAGCCGCTGTAAACTATGACTGACTAGGGAAAGGCAGAAATGATGATAATGCTGCTTTCCAGTCAGCTGCAGAGCCAGCCGCGGGGGATTAAGAGGCCAAGGAAGATCTGGTGTTGCCCTCAGAAGTGAGAAAAACATTATTGATGACATTGTTGTCAGAAAATCTGTTCTCTCAGATCTGCTTAGTCTGGGTATTATTTTCAGCTTCTCTGTTACTATGTGTTTCACACCCAGTGACGTGCTGTCCGTAGGTATTTTAGGGTCCAAGTTGCTCTGTGGTCCCCAAGCTATCACAGTTTGGTATTTGATACAGCCTCGCCCAGAGGAACATATAGAAATCAGGGATCTGTCTTGTGCTAAAAAGGGAACCTGTGGAAACTTGTTATAGTTGAACCAGACCTTCAGATGAGTCCTGGGACAGCCAGTCCAGAATCTAAATGCTGGTTTCTATGTAGCTTAACACTTGGATATTTATAATGATTCATAACGACCAGATTTGAGGCTGTCCACTCAGGAGTATCAAGGTACTTGAACGGAGCTGAAATATTCTAAGTGTGTTTTCTTTTCCGTCAGGACTTACTGCTGATTTCCTCTCTGCCAACTTTCCCTGCAAAGATTGTTCCCCTTAAGTCTTCACGGGAATGATAGTTAAAAATAGTAGCAGTAGTACTAATAGCGAAGTGACCATTGATGGAACTCCGTGTTCCAAGAACTGTTATTTCTGGTTTTGTGATTGTTTTTTCTGTGAAAATGTTAGCCTCGCCATCTTTGTTGAGTGGCCCTTCTTCCTTCTTCTTCATTCATTCTTAACCCTGGCAGTGTGCTCTCCTCCTGCCTTAAAACTGCTGGCCCCAAAGGCCCCAGTGACCCCACTGTTACCAAAAGTCACCAGCTCTGTCAGAATTCGGATCTGCTCTGATGACTGCACCGTTCATCTCTTTTTGAAGTCCTGCATGCCTTGGCATCTGTAACTTCTGCATCCTTTCTGAAGCTGCTTGTAGCATCGACTGCCTGCTCCTCCCACCCTGTATGGAGACCCCCACCCCCTGCCCCACCTTCAGGGCAGCTCCTTGGCCGGTACCTGCCTCCCTGGTCTAAAACCTCTCTCTACCCTTCTAAACTAGGTGACCGTTTGCACGTGGTCAGTTTCAGCTTTCTTCTTGGTAAAGTGGGGATCATATCATGTCTACTTCACAGGGTGTTAGAGAGGGATCGATATGTTATTACATGCAAAAATGCTTAAAATAATTTCTGGCCGTGGTAAATGCTATTTGGGTATTGCAATTACTGTTACTGTTTTAATATTAGTTCCTGTCATCATTTTGAATGTTTATCTTGCCGTTAGATTCCTTGCTGCCAGTATATTCTACACAGAGGAGCCAAATCACCCGAAAACACAGCTTAGTTAATGTTACTAAGCTGTTGTATATTTATATTTCTCTTCCACATTGTCTAACCATTTTAATCAGCTTTGGTCTGTCTTTCAAGGTCCTCCCGGTGGTGCTGGTTTGTCTTTCTAACCTTATCTTCTACAGTTGTCCCTAAGATATTCAGTACTGGTGTCTCCCTTCCCTACTGGGCTCTCCTTATTCTCCAGAATCATGCTTTCCTTTTTTGTCCATACTTCTAAAATCCCACCTGCCATTCACAAGATTCAAAACAGAGGCTACTGGTCCCTGACGCCTTTGTAATACCCTGGATCAAGGGGAAGTGTATCCTCCTGAAGCCCTTAAGCAAAGCTCTTTATTTATAGGCCGATTTTTGGCCCTCTGTCTCTCTGATATTTTACTTACTCATGTGCGTGTTGTTATCTTTTTCCTGGAGTATAAGCTTCTTGGGGAAGAGTTTTGCCTTCCAGCTTCCCATACCAGATATTACACCCTGGGGGAAGATGTGCAATGAAGAGCAGTTGCATACATGTTGATTTCAACAACAGAACACAGAGAGTTTTCACCTCCCCTCTTGCTGTGCTAGTCAAACAGGCTCATTTGCATTGGCCACTGGCCTTACTGGCTTTGACAAATGGGGGGAGCTTATGGAGATTTGCCCCCCACCCCGCCTCCTGCTCATCTTTTGGGTTTTGGAGGTTGTTAATAAACTGAAAACTATAGCTCTTGCTTCACAGCAGTAAGTACTTGTGGAATGAAACAGAAAAGAAATAGTAAACATTTGCTGAATGAAAAAGAAAAAGGAAGGAAGGAAGGGACCATACCCTGCCCCACTTGACTGTCAGAAGTGGAAAAAAATGTAAGGAGACATTTTCTGGAGGAAAAACACACACCCACACATGTTTCTGAATGGTGTAAAAAGACATAGATTGAGCCTCAAGTTGAGAGACATGCTTATGTTTACAAAGTAGATTGGGTGATGCTATCACAATACGGGCTTTTGCATTTTGCAGTACATTCTCTTTTTAAAATCACCTTTGTTTCTGTATTGAATTTGACTTAAGTTAAGATTGAAGTAAATTTAGGGGCGCCTGGGTGGCTCAGTGGGTTAAGCCTCTGCCTTCAGCCCAGGTCCTGATCTGAGTCCTGCATCAGGTTCTCTGCTCAGCAGGGAGCCTGCTTCCCCCTCTCACAGGAGATGTCGATTAACATACCAAGGGTTTTCTTTCTCATTCCTCATCATTTGCTTTTTGCTTGACTTTTCTGAGAGTATCCATAGGAAAGTGAGGAAAATGTCATTATGATTTTTTAGCTTTCAGTGTGTTAATCTGAGAGGACTGGTAGCCCAACTGGGTTGAGATAGAGTGAGGCTAAGAATGCTAAGTGAACTAGCCTCTATGTATCCAGCTAAACATTTAAGCGGGTGTTTACATGCTAATCAAAAGACAGAGTAGAAATAAGGAATGTAGCTTTTGCTGATATATCAAAACCACATTTGTCTTGGCCACTGTTTCCAAAAGTCTTGCCTGACTGTTCATGACTGAATCTAATATCATTCCCTGGGACCCTGTGTTTGCCTGTCATTGTACATATTACATAGCAGTGATTGGTTATTTCATTGTCCAGACTCCGCATTTGCATTGCAAGGTGCTGGAAGGTAAATCTCTCCAGCAACGTGCCCAGTGTCTGTTGTAAAGGGGGTGACTTAGTCTCCGTATTTACTGGATGACATATTAAAAGAGATGAAACTAAGGCTTGGCCATTTTGCTCTCAGTCTAAGGCTGTAGCTCAAAAGCCTCATTTGCATTACAGGCTGCATTTGACCTATAGCCTTGGATAGGTCTGGCAGAGAAAGCTTTGGTGGACAAGTTTTTAAGACCAAGAAGTTTAGTCACTAACATTTGTAAATGAGATTTTACACACATACTCATCATGAATCCCATTTTCAGCTTCTCTGACATACCAAAACTTCTGAGAGCCCTGGAACTAGGCTGGTACAAAAATCTGGAGCAGAAGGTAATGGCTACCCCTGGTGAAAGAGTTCTCCGGTCTACCTCATACTTTCCACATAAAGCTGGCTAGTTCCTATCTCTGTTTGACCCTGCTGGTCTTCCAGCATTTGAATTTACTCAGCTGCTACCTTCCTTCATGTTTATTCCTTGAGGGGGATCATTTCAAGCATCTCCTCTTCCTTCTCCCCATTGACTTGCTGTTAGTGAGAGGGAGCATGGGTCCATGGATCATGTGTCCCAAGAAGGCTGCTCTTCCAAACCATTGTCCTGAAGAATAGTAGGTATCTCCAATTCTAAGGGGCCCTGCAGCCCAGGAAAGGCTTTGTGGTGGAGTGCCAGCCCCAAGGGAAAATGGCCATGGTTGGGAATTTGTCACAAACTGGCAGGGCTTCAACTCCGAACCCTTGCTTATTTTGAGCTGCTCCTTGGTCCTGACCACAGTCTTGCCACCTCCTTTGGCCTGAGAAGTAGGAAGGAGGCAGATCCTGGTGTTGCTTCTGACCACCCAGCAGAGAAGACTTTGATTTTTTTCTAAGTAGAAATTGATTGGTGTGGGATTTAGAGATTTTCAAAGGTGACTTTGTTTAAGTTCAGATTTGGGTAAGTGAGGGTCTTCATTAAAAAGCACCATGTGGTCACGGGGGTTAATGAGGCCGATCAGAGCCGCCTGGCATTAAATAAAGGCCCATTAACTCCAGTCACTCTAGCTGGGCACTTCCTGACCATGTAGTGTGTCTGTAAGGGCAGGTTTTCAAGGATGGCATCCCTCTGGCAAGGAGGATTGGCTTCCCAAAATGGCCCCTGAGCCTTGGGGCCGTGGGAAGCTGGGTCCTGCCTTCTATCCTCTGTGCTGCCTCCCCTTGGCTCGAAGCTTCTCCCTGGAGGGCACTGATCCACCCAACCTGCCCAGCGTGGTGCTGTGAACAGAGATGCAGGACTGAGAGATTAGGGTCTCCTGTGGTCCTTCAGGTGGCTGAAGGGACAGACCAGTTCTGACTGTTGAATTCCTGTTTCCCCATCCGTATAATTTCTTGCTGGGAAATTATATAGGTCAGCAAAGGAAGACAAAAGATGTCAACAAAAACATGCGTCACTTGGGGACTGGGTGTCTTACCTTGTGCCCTTTTAGTAATAAAAAACCGTCAGTACTTATATAACTTCTACCATGTACCAAACACTGTTCTGAGAATGTATATTGACTCACTTAATCTTTATAAAATTTCTGTGAGGTGGGTGCCTCATTATAGATGAGAAAACAGAGGCAGTCGAAGGGCTCAGTTCTTTGCTCAATATTTTTCATGCATACTTCTCTGTGGTTCTCATAAAAACCTTAGTGCAATGGATATTTTTGGCTTCATATAACAAATGAGGACACTGAGATTCAGAAAATTTACATGACATGTCTGGGAGGATATTGCTAGTACATGATAAAGGGAGAATTTGGATTTATTTCTTTCTGTTCCCAAAGCATGGGGCATACAGAATAGCTGAAGCCCTGGGTGAGAGATCTTAAATTCCGCCTGAAGACTTGTCTGTGAGCCTTCAGTTATTCTATCCAAGGTTCCTGAAATGGAAAGAACAGTAAGTACCAAAGACTAACAATATGATCTTAAAATAGTGAGCACAGAATAATGCCTATGGCTCTACCTTGCCTTGTTGAGATTCATGACTGGCTGTGCCATTTTCTTCCTCCTGATTTCTCTCAAAAACCAACCTCTGGATGCTCACACTTATTCATCGAAGACTGGAACCTCGCCCAAAGCCTTCTTCTCTGTTGCACCTATTACTATTAGCAAGAGGAACATCAGCATCCACAGAGCCCCTTCCTCCCACAACCTGACCTCTCCTGTTCCTCTGATCTACCACTTCATCATTCATCACTCACATCTTGGAAATTGCCATCACCAACAACTACATCACTCAAATATTAGTTAAAATGCTCTGTCCACATAATGAGCCGGCTCATTCAAATACCTCCAATGTTCTTTCAGCTCCTATGAGCATAACTTTTTTCTCTCTCCTCTGCTTCGGAGCCATGATTCCAGTGTCATTTACTCTAGTCCCCCTCCACACCCATACTCAACTCTAGATAAACCTCTCTCTCAAACTTTTCCACAATGACAACCAAGAAGTTGAAGATAATCTCATAGTTGGGGAAATTGGGTATATTGTTTATAATATGGATATTCAGGCTGTCATCTTTAACTGAGATCCTAGCATTGGCCATCAATATGACCACATTTTCTATCCAGCTAACTCCCTCATATTTTACCCTATCACATAACTAGCTCACCAATCCTACCATTTCTTTTCTTTCTCACTTTAAGGCTTCAGATGGAATTACCATCATCTTAGTTGAACACCAAGATATTTTCTTAGTTGGTCTCCCTCTATTCAGTCTTACCCTCTTTCTTACTCATTCTCCAAACAGAAGTCAAAATTATATATACAGATCATATATTTGAACATTTCATTCCTCTGCTTTAAAATGCATTGTGAAAAAATAAAAAAATACAAAAATACATTGTGACGTTCCTTTTCTCATAAAATAAAATTTTAAAAATCCTCATCTTACTTAGCTTTTAAGTCTTGCATGACCTTTCCTTTGCATGTTTCCATTCCTACATAGGGGCATTCACCTGTAGTGATTACACTCTCCTTTCATGATCTCATTTTAACTCTGTGAACATGCCAAGTTCTCTCTCAAACCCAGGACATTTTGTACATTCTGCTTCTAGTTTTTTCTCTCTTTAGAATGCATCCCACATTCATTCCCTGACTATCAGTCTTTCAGGATTTCACCGTAAATATCACATTCCCAGTGTATCACGAACCTTCCTCCTCCCCCTTCATTGTGGTGAAGTGCTCCTGTCATTCTGTCATAGCTCCAGTATAATGCACTTTTCCTCTGAAGGCTCAATCATTATAGGATTAAATGTGTATTCATTACTTAGATATTTAAATTGTATCTCTAAAATAGTAAGATTCAGAAAGGACGGTTCCAGATCAGCTCACTTACTACTATAATCCAGGTCTTGTGGAATGCCTGAAATACGGCACATGTTTGATAAACAGTTCATTCTACCATAAAATAGACTTGAGGCCTTGACTTGGTGCCATAGAGACTTAATTTCCTGAGTGATACAACAGGAACACAGTATTCTTCAGAAGAATTTTCTAAGGTTTGGATGTACTTATAGGTGGAAAACACACGTGGCCAATTTTGAAATGCAATATGGACAGCCAAGCAGCTACAAGCAGACTAAATGTCCAGATCTTAGTTTCTAATACCATTCTTCAATAAAAGTAACTAAAGGTCCTTAAAGAAAGGGCAGATTTTAGAGCCCAGGTAAAGAGTATATAAGATGAGCAGGAGTGTCAGAAAGCAAGGAAGTGCTAAAATCAAAATTAAATAGACCAAAACCCTAACTGTCTAAGCTGGACAAATCTGTACAGCAAAATAAAGCATCACTGAATTATAACCCAAAGTGTAAAATAAATATCCATGCAACTGTCTTGCTATAATAAGTGATTGAATAAATATACAATGGGGAGGAAGGGACAAATCTTCTGTGCGGAAGAATTCCAAGTAATCTTCTGTGCAGAAGGATTCCAAGTAATTCTGCCCTCAAGGAGTGAAAGCCTAGCTTCCCAGTCCTTCAATGTCAGCTTCACATAGTAACCTTTCAAAGGGTTGATACAGAAATGGGGAAACACTGACAGTAGGAAAATAATAAATGTACAGTAGAATAATCCGACAAACACAATCTTACCAGGTAATAACTGTCAACATCAACATTCATGATAATGTTGATAATATGTACCCTTGAAAGGATGTGATGAAAATGGAATTTCACCTCCACGGTCTTCTTTCCCCAAACACATAAGTCTAGTCTAATCATGAGAATAATATCAGACAAATTCCAGTAGTAGGACATGGCATAAAATATCTGATTGGGATCCCTTCAAACTATCAGTCACCAAAGTGAAGCAAAATTTGAAAGCTGCCACAACCAAATGGATCCTAAAGAGACATGATAACTAATGTGTATATAGGATGGGATCCTGGAGCAGAAGAAGAACACTGGGTCAAAACTAAGGAAACCTGAATAAAGTATGGACTTTAGTTAATAGTAATGTATCAACATTGCTTCATTAATTGTGGCTAATGTACCATAATAATGTGAGATGTAATATCATTTTTTTATAGAGGAAACAGGATATGGAGTATAAGGGCTGTAAATCTGAAACTTTAAAAAAAAGGTCTTTTTAAAAAACTGCTGTGTTCTCCTCCTCATCTTCATCATCACATAGTTATTGTAGTCTTTTTTTTTTTTTTTAAAGACTTATCTATTTGAGAGAGAGAGAAAGTGCAAGCTCTGGGGGAGGGAGAAGGGAGTGAGAATCTCCATAGACATGGGGCTCAATCCCACAATCCTCAGATCATGACCAGAACCAAAGCCAAGAGTTAGATGCTTGACCTACTGAGCTACCCTGGTGTCCCATACTTGTTGTAGTCTTAGGACAATTCAGATACATCTGCTTTATTTTCCCCAAATCGGTGTTTTGTTTATTTTTTTGGATTGCTAAAACTTCTGAAGCTTTTATACTCCCTATCCAGCGTAGTGTGTGTGTTGAGCTGAGATTTGCTTCTCAGCATGTAGTGGTTACTGAAGATCTCTGAGCTGGCCTTCCCATCATATCATAGGGACGGTCTTCTGTGACTTCCTTCTCCCTAAGGTGCCACGCTGGATGTTCTCAAGCATCTCTGATATTTAGGCTTTGGTGTTACTGCAGGTGCTCAGCCCCTCCCTCTTTCTAAGGCTCTCTGTCTTTCTTCCCACGCTCATCATTCTCTTCTCTGCCTCATGCTGGAAGATGAACATGTCAAAGTCCTCTGTTCCTATTTTCAAACTTTGCAAAAATAAGGATTTTCTCTGGGTTCACATGGAATGTATAACGTCAAGTAAGAGAGTGTGTTTGGAACCCTTTCAGCAAAGGAAGAGGAAGGGCCAAAAATCCTAGCAGGATAAATAGCTGAATTCTTACTGAGAAAGAGAAGCAGGGATCATTATGTCTCTATCTCCAATGAGAGGCATGTTTTTCTACTCTCTAGGAAATGACTTTCTGCAAACATTGGCCAGATAAATCAGAGGTTGTGGTCCGTGGAATAGCTATTTCTCTCTGTTGACAATGTGTAGACGACAGGTTTATAACCAGTACTGTTCCTCATGCCATTTTCTGTAACATAGAATTTAGCTTGAACATGGCCCAATTGCAAGATAGTCTTAAATTCTCAAAAGGAGCTAGAACTCTAGATTGTATGTGAAATTTTCTGATTTTTAAAACACTCTGAACACCAAAAAGTACTGTTTGCAAGACCAATTCAGTCTAAAGACAATTGCCTTCCTTTCTAGCAGATTAGGATTGCAGTAAGAGGAAAATGGAAGGGAATGGGGGAGAAGAGAGAATGGAGAAAAATATCTTTTCTTTCTTTCAAGAATCTGGTTGTGGCAAGTCCAGACTTGTTCATGTCTTGGGGACATTTATCCCTTCCATAAGAGGCCTTTAATTCATGTTAATCGATTGAATAAAGGGATCTATTTTAAACAGTTTTAATCACTCATCTTTAAGGAGTGATTAACACTCCTTAAGTACTCCTTAAATTCTGAATATTTAGAAATATTCAGGAAAAAAGTCATTAAGATGGTATTAAGTGAAAAAAGTCAAACAGGGAAAGACAAATCCTATATGATTTCACTTATCTGTGGACTAAAAAAGCAAAACAAGTAAACAAACAAAGAGATAGAAACAGACCTATAGATACAGAGAACAAACTGGTGTTTGCCAGAGGGGAGGGGAGTGGGAGAAGGGTCAAAATGGGTGGAGCGGAGTGTGGGCACAGGCTTCCTGTGGAATGAATGAGTCACAGGGATGGAAAGGCACAGCACAGGGAGTATTCACAATAATACTGTAATAGGGTTGTATGGTGACAGATGGTGCTTACACCTGCGGCGAGCACAGCGTCATGTATAGACCGGCGGGATCTCTGTGTTGTACCCGAGGAACTAACGTAACATTGTGTGTCAGCTATACTTCAATTAAAAAAGAAAACAGCAACTAAGAATTCTTTTTTTTTTTTTTCTGCGAAGTCTATCAAAGTCAAATCACTGGACTTTCTGCACTTCCTTATGAAAAGCAGAGTATTCACATAGAAGGAGTATTTTTGGAGTTAAGTTTAAGTCCACCTCGGAACTCCAGCCCTATTACCTGTGGACGACTCCCTTCTGCTTTTGAGCTGGCTAACAAGCAGCCCCTCCTTCAGTGATGATCAGAGAGCCCTCTATCCCAGCTGGGGGCTGACACACAGCCTTTGAGAGACGGCAGACTTCGCTAGTCAGTTCTCTTCTTCACAGCCCTGGTCGTCCAGATGTAGCAGGGACTTTAGGTGCTCTCCGAGAAGAAAATGTAGCAGTTTAAAATGACCCCGACCTTGTTTATTTACAGTCTCCATTATACTGGTCATGGATGGAAAATGGAATGCTCCTAGGGAACAGATGATGATAATAGGTATGCTCAATTATGGCTTATCATTTGAAAGCGTCCTCTGGTTTTTATGTGACTCATAATTGGGATTCAGCATTTCTCTATTTGATATTTTTATTTTTCATATTAGAGTCCATTATTTTCCTGTGAGAGCTTGTGAGAGATATGACTTATAAATTGAATTTGTGTATGTGATATGCTAAGTATGTATTTGAGGAATCGGAAATATGAATTCACAAATTAAGTAGGCATCCTTATTGTATCTATCACATGGACTTTTCATTACACTCACTAAATAAAAATCATTACAAAAAAGGCCAGTGCAGCAGGGTAAATTGTGAACTTCCTTGTTTGATACTAATTAAGTACTTTGCTGAATGATGTGAAATTTCCTTCATGTTACATTAGAGGAAAAGGATCCATTGAGTGCTTGCTTTCATTGGGCTGTGTGTTGGGCATACATTTCAGTACCGCGTCATCTTACAGTTACCGCAAGCGGAGAGAAGAGAGGTCTGTTCTTCCTGTTTTAGATGAGGAACTCAGAGCTTGGAGGTGTGGAATACACTTCTCAAGGCTACATAGTTCCTTTGTCATAGATCCAGGCTTTCAAGCTGGATATATTCACACCAATGACAATATAAATCATCTACCCTGAGAATAATGCATACTTAATTTTACTTGGAACTGGGGAAATTAGAAAGAAAAGCAGCTGTGGATGAGAGGATGGGAATTGTGAAGACTGTGTCTGAAAATGACATCTCCAGGAAACTAATTGTAAAATGGAAGATGACAGCTGGATGCTGGGTGTGATGGTCTCTCAGGGAGCCCCTGAGCTCAGACCCATTCTGTGGTCTGTAGAGCTAATGCTGCCCTGGGTGAAAGGGAGCCTGTGTATCTACCACGGGTTAATTTCAGATGAAGTAATTGTCTGCTGATGAACAAAAATCCCCAATTTTACAGAACAGTTACTCTCTTTGTCACATAATTTTACTTCCCATATAAAACTGAAAATCCATCTCAGGGCCTTTGTGTATTCCTGGAGTTATACCCTACTCTGTGCTGCCAGGATACTTGTCTGTTGCTAGAAAAATCAGTAGTGGTTGAAGCAGAATCTTTTAACAGGAAGAATTGCTGGTTTACTCAATCTAAGACGACTGGAAGTGCTTGATGCCCGATCTGTGCAGAGTAACCTTAAATTTAGGATGCCCATGAAAATGTAAGGCCTTCACTCTTTATTAAATGTAAGATAGGCATCTGTTGTGAAACATGGTAATGGACAGAGACACACACGCACACACAAAGGAGTAAGTACACAAATCAACATAAAATAGTAGCAGAAGAGCTAGAGAGTCAGAAGCAAGCACTGATAATCACGACTGAAGCCAGTCGGTCTGTAGCTGAGTATTTCCTACTGGTGGAATACCACTGTCTCATACTTAACCCACCACACACACGCTGAGAAGGTGCCTACTTAGTGCTGACTTGTTTCTGTTCCATTTAGCTATAGCAAAGAGATGTTCCTTTTTAGCCATATTTCTACATATCTAACTCACCTTCCTCTCCCAAACATTGCTGTCTTGGGGCATGAGGCTCAGTAATTCACCCTATTTGTGCATATACTAAACAATTTGGGGGAAATCACCAAGTTTGGAATTTAAATCCAGTGGCCTGGCTTTGGTGGCACATAGAGTAATGGGACTATTAACCCATGGAAAACATTTGCAATGCCAAGAGCAGGTAGAGATGCAAAGCATTATGAAAGCAGAGTTAGGATAAATTCAAGTCTTTCTTGGAGCCTCAGGAAGGGATTCCTAGAAGTGACATGTCTACCAAGTGAGCAGAGGCCTGAGATATCCAATTCTTTCACCTGTTCAAGAAATCTCAAGTGGGTAATGAAGTTATGGCCTGAAATAGATGTTGGGAAATAACATTGCAAAGACAAATTGGGTAAAGATAATAGGCATCTAAGGGGTTTGACATTTATCTTCTGAGCAATGGTGTTTTGAGTGAGAATAGATCAGAATCAGATTTCTGGTTTTGAGACCACTATGAAAGCAGAGTGAGGGTGAACGAGAAAGCTAGTGACTAGTGACAAAGAGAAGGCTGTGTTCTGTTCATCTCACCAAATGGCCTTACAATGGTAGGAGATATAAAACAACCTCGGCAGAGCTGGGGGGGTGGACAGGAAGTGGCTGTTGTAAGCAGGATATATTTAGGTGCTGTGTGTTGTTGCATAGTCTTCACGGACTAACAGAGTTCTGAGAACCAGGTAAGCAGAGAGGACTGGAGTCCTCAAAGTAGGTGTGAGATTTGAGTAAACTGTTAAAAGGTGGGTAGGGCATAGTGTAGATTGCATCATAGACAAGGATTGGCCAGTGGGTCATAGTAGAGAGAGACCTGTTCAGCCAAAGTTCCTTCTTTGATTTGGGACCTTAAAGTATTCAGCCCCACCGTAGCAATGTCTGCATCCAATAAAAAGAGGCCATTCTGTCTGCCATTTGGTATCAGGAGAGTTCCAGTCCTAGTCTTGTTCTGTCCACATGTAATTAATCTCATTTTGTTCTGACAGTGCTCTCTCAGCTGCTACATTCAGGAGCTAATTACATCTGAGTTAATGCAAAATTTAGTCACTGCCAACATCCAGCCTTAGCTGGGCTCCCAGGGCTCAGCGTTGCCCTCAGAGAACATGTTAGGCAATATTCCTGTCAGCCACATGGAGCTTCTGTGAACTCTCTGTGTGGCGCTGCCTCACTGTTCAAACTTCTGCTGGAATTTGCTCTCCACTGGGACCAGGACATAGGGGCTATGGGTTGTGGGGAATGCATTTGAAAAAGAATGAAGGATATACTTTATGTTACAGGAAAATGGTGAGAGTTATTAAATGCTTCTATCTAAAAGACAAATAGAAGTGGTTACATTTGTTTTTGAGAAAAATGGAGTTACAAGTCACGAGTTGGGGATATTTCAATAAAAGTAACACTGGCGCAAGATTCATCTCACTGAAGTGCATAAGATGGTTTCTAGAAGGATAAACTGGGGATTTATCAAAGCAACTAAGAAACTTTTGCAATAGCAGTAACAGAAGATAGGTGTAAATCAGTGGGAGGTGTTGGGAGGGGAAAGATAGGGATGGCTAAGAGAAGAAAAATTAGAAGGGAAAATGGGCTTACTAGCTAGAGTTGATCACAAAGTAACACTGAGGCTTGAATCATTTAAGGACATGGGCAGGAGAAAAAAAAACAGTTTGGGATTTTGTCCCTAAATCCTGAAAGTCTATGCACTCTGAATGAGATTTTAGACATCTTAAAATCTTTTATTTCAAGTTCTGTATTGAACATTTTTATCCTCCAAATCATTTTCTTCCAATGTGCTAAGATTATAGCCTTTATCTAATGGTTTTCTCTCTCAATTATGCTCCCAGCATTTATAAGTATTAATTTTGCTGAACTGATACAGTAAAAATGTTCAAAATAACATTTGGTGAGCATTTTAGTCAGACTACTCAAGTCTAACCTATAATCTTTCCTTCTAACACTACATACGCACACTCACTCAGACACACACATACTTAGACCTGTTTTCCAGGTTTTACCTCCTTACCTAAGATTGTAGAAATATCTTCCATAACTAACCAGGGTGTATAATTTTTTTTTTTACCTTCCCTCCCTCAAGTGAAGACATATGGCCCATCTATTCTAATAAGAAGTTTAAAGATCCGTGTTATCCACAAGCCTAATACAGGTAATACCACCAAGCAGTCTGTTGAATAAAGGTGACCCAACTCTAGTAACTGTTGTTGTGACTCTGAGTGAGGGTTGTATTTGAAATCTGGTTAAGGTTAAAATTGGTAGGATACAGTGATGATTTGCATGTAAGGAGTAAGAGAATAAAAGAGGCAGAATTGACTTACAGGTTTTTTTCCTGGGCAACTAATTACATCATTTTTCCAGATGTGATGGCTTTTGATGCCCACTGGGCAGCAAAAGTGGTTGTCACATAGGATGTGGATCTATAAATTTAGAACCCAGAGGGGAAGTAGGGAGTGGAGATTTAAAAAAAATATTGAGAGCATGAGTGTAGAAATGTTTTTAAAGCCAGGGGACTGGATGACCTTACTAATGGAGTGTGTGTATATGGAGACGGGCAAAGGAAGAAGGACTGAACTTTGAGGAATGCCAGCTTTGGAAGTCAGGAAGAAGGGGATCTCTCAATGGTGACTATGAAGGAGCAGCCAGTGTGTCCTAAATTATATCAGGAAATGATGATGTCCTAACGTCCAGAGAGGGGGTTGGAGGATGTTTCAGCAGTGAAGGGCCGATCAGTCATGACAAGTGCTATTGAGAAGCTAGGTAGAATGAGAACTGAGAAGTGCCTACTGGGCACTTGATAAGAATGACATCCAAAATTGTGAAATAAAAGCCCGAGTGGAATGGGTAAAACTGAGAGGCGGTAGGGAAGTGAGCCAGTGAGAACAGACAAGTTTTGCAGAGAATTTTGCATCAGACTTCCACTGGATCAGGAAAAGAGATAGAGAGTTGTTTTGCAGATGAAGTTAAGTTCTGTTGAGATAGTCGTGGGAGGTTAAGGGAATTCTTTCAGGAAATTAACTGAGAATGAGGTATGCTGGAGATGTAAGAAAGGAAGAAAAGGTGCAAAAGAGTTGTCGTTGAAAGTGAGAGTAAATGCAGATGGCTATCAGACACATGAAAAAATGTTCATCATCACTAGCCATCAGGGAGATTCAAATTAAAA
>PISX010028548.1:0-21365 GCA_004024625.1 Mellivora capensis | reverse complement strand
ATGAACAGACATTTCTGCAAAGAAGACATCCAGATGGCCAACAGACACATGAAAAAGTGCTCCACATCACTCGGCATCAGGGAAATACAAATTAAAACCACAATGAGGTATCACCTCACACCAGTCAGAATGGCTAAAATTAACAAGTCAGGAAATGACAGATGCTGGCGAGGATGTGGAGAAAGGGGAACCCTCCTACTCTGTTGGTGGGAATGCAAGCTGGTGCAACCACTCTTGAAAACAGCACGGAGGTTCCTCAAAAAGTTGAAAATAGAACTACCCTATGACCCGGCAATTGCACTACTGGGTATTTACGCTAAAGATACAAACGTAGTGATCCGAAGGGGCATGTGCACCCGAATGTTTATAGCAGCAATGTCCACAATAGCCAAACTATGGAAAGAACCTAGATGTCTATCAACAGATGAATGGATAAAGAAGAGGTGGTATATATATACAATGGAATACTGTGCAGCCATCAAAAGAAATGAAATCTTGCCATTTGCAACGACATGGATGGAACTAGAGGGTATCATGCTTAGTGAAATATTTCAATCAGAGAAAGACAACTATCATATGATCTCCCTGATATGAGGAAGTGGAGATGCAAATGGGGGGTTTGAGGGGTAGGAAAAGAATAAAAGAAACATGATGGGATCAGGAGGGAGACAAACCATAAGTGACTCTTAATCTCACAAAACAAACTGAGGGTTGCTGGGGGGAAGGGGGATCGGGAGAGGGGGGTGGAGTGATGCACATTGGGGAGGGTATGTGCTATGGTTAGTGCTGTGAAGTGTGTAAACCTGGCGATTCACATACGTGTACCCCTGGGGATAAAAATACAGTATATGTTTATAAAAAAATTAAAAATTTAAAAATTTAAAAAAATCCAAAATATTGACTGAGCATCTAGTGTTGAGCTAGGCTACAAGAAAAACAAAGATCTGCAGAAAAACAAACATTTAGCAGTGGCCTGGAAAACACCCTACTTCTTGTCTGAGCTCGGAACACTTCGATTCTTCACATGTGTTCTCTCCATCACAGTTTTCCTTAGAAGGATATAAGTGATGCAAAAGTTAATAAAATAATAATACATAATTATCTAGAAAATTATTTCAGAAAATAACGCTTGTATATAAAGAGGAAAAATATTTAAAAGCTTCTTAAGGGTCGCACTTAAAAATTGTATTGTGTGAGCAAGTTAGGCTTTCAATGCTGAAATCAGCAGCCTGCAGGCTTGCCCCATGCATCAGATGTCACTGTGAGGAGCTGACTGTGCAGGGGTCTTTGGGGAAGCACAGACAGAAGCAGAGAGCCCAAAATACCCCTTTTGCGTCTTCTCCAGTGAACTCTCCTAGAGCCGGAGTTTCTGTCTTGGTGGCCTCTTATTCCTGTTAAGTTACAGATGTAGTACAAGGAAAAGGTAGTCAGTAGATGCCCCATGAGTACAGACTGGTTCTGGGGTTGTAGCTGGGAGTTAGACCAGTAAATGAAGGTAGAATTTGATGAAATGAATCGGTTTTATAGCCCAGGGAGGGGGTGTGCGAGGTAAATAGCGTGAGAGAAGACGATTCTTGGTCCAGCGGTGGTGAAGGGAGCACCCAGTGTGGAGGAAGCTTTGGATAGCCCGGGACAGAAGGAAAGGTGAGTCCCCAGAGGACCCCTCAGACACATCTCTTCTACCAAAGCCTTTAGCTGAGAACACATTCTATTTTACTGATGGCATTCTCGGTGTCTAGCACTATCTATTAAAAGAATGAATGACTAGAAGAACACACAAAGGCAAGTCATCATCTGCTCTGTCGCTTTATCAGCACTAAACTGCTCCTGTGACTGGCCAGCCTCTGCTCACTGCCCGGGGCTGTGTCTGCATGCTGTGCTGGGAGCTCCCAAGGAAGAAGACCCATGTCTGTCCCTCCAGGTTGTTCACAGCTCTGGATTGTACCCAGCACCCTTCAGAACCCCGCAACTCCCTCTCTCGCTCCCTTCTGTTCGCTCTGGGCCACTTGCCTTGCCCTTGATCGTGGATACATCTCTCCACCATCAACTTTTCCCTGCAAGCCCATCTCCCTCGGAACCCTCCCCCATGGCCTGTCCAGAGTCAGGCTCACAGAGCATCTGCCACTATATCCCAGTTGAGGCTTTGGGGTACCTCATTGGGGTCACATGGAAACAGTCTCTCAGTAGAAAGGTAGTCAGGCCCCCTCCACCGTGTTTCGGGTGTGATGCTCTCTGCTGTCCCAACAACGCTTCTCTGCTTGCTCTCCTGGAAGGGAGGCAGTGGAGCAGGTGTTCCTCCAGATGAGCCTCAGATGTTTCTGGAATTGATTATTCTCTCTTTCTTCTCCACACCACATACACTGTGGATGGACTTCCTTGGAGCCTGACATTGTGTATGACTTTCCCTGATGACTCTGGGAATCGGGTCTGGTTGGGCCATACAGTGGCCTCCCCTCCCCCTCCCCCACCATGATGCCATCCCTGTGCCATCCCTCCTCCTGAGCCAGCATCGGACTCAGAGCCCCCTGGACCCAGTGTTCATGCAGCTGCTAATAATCAGTAGGAGCTGGGGTGTTAGGTACAATGTATTTGCTGCCTTTCCTTAAACTGTTCCCGGGAAGGATCGTGTTGTTCTCTCTCCCAAGAACTGGTTCGTGGCTGTCTCCCAGGATCTTGGATGTGCCCTTCCCTCTCCCAAACTTCTTCTGAATAGATACATGTTTGCTCTACTCTCCTTGAATTGTTTATCCACCTCCCTGTACCATTTCATTTCTCCTGTCCAGCCATCTTGCTGCTTAAACTTATTTGTATAACTATACGATGTTTTATGCCACACGTGAAATAAGTTTCTAACCAATGAAAAGACCTTTCCAGGGGCTCCTGTAATGTTTTGATGTTCTATCTTATGAAGAATATTGTTGAAAAGGACTTTGTGATTGTAGAAGTAATGGTTTAAAGATAAATGATCATTATGAAAATTAAGTCATTCTTATTCTATTTCAAAAAGTCTGGCTGTCTTAAAATGCAAACCTATTAGCAGGATTTTAATTTCATTTGTTTATTTTTTAAAAGAAAACCCCTTTTCTCCACCCCAAAAGTCCCATCTAGGTAAATTCCCAGGGCTTGTTAGGTGTAAATCATTCCCCAGTCATCTGGTCTACCAGAGAGTCTACTGATTTTTGCTTCCCTGTGTTCTCTGAGTACAAGCTCTGGCTTCTTTCTTTCGGTTGTTTTTTTTTCCTCTCTGGTTTTGAACCAGGCCCACCCTTGTTTCTCTGGGCTTCCTGTACCCTCTCCCTCTGGAGTTCTTTTCTGTGTTGTGTGGGTGGGCACTGTGCATTGTGCTGCTTGGTCTCCAGACAGAGGTTTTAAGGACTTTGATGGGAATTTCACATGGGGCCTGTGGCAGTGTTGGTGGGAAGGAAACTGATGTTAACTCAGATGGACTTTTCTGAAGTCGGAGTCAGCTCACTCTATGGACATGAGCCCAGAGCAGGTAGCTACTGCAGCCCTAGGATGGAGGCAGGGCAGAGAGCAGGAGAACCAGCCATGTTCTAGGACACAGCAAAGGGCAGTAGGAAGTACTTGGGAGTTAAGGTCAGACATTTTGATAAATGTTGGGTCTTCTGCTCACCAACTGCATAATCTTTAGGAAAATCTTTGTGGAAATGTACTCATTTGTAATGAGAATAATAATGCTAAGGGGCTCCTGGGTAGCTCAGTCAGCTAAGCATCTGACTCTTGATTTTGGCTTGTTCATGATCTTGGGGTCCTGGGATCAAGCCCCACACCAGCTCTGTGCTCAGCAGGTTCTGCTTAAGAGTCTCCTCTGTCTCTGCCCCACCCACTGCCTCTCTCTCAAATAAATGAATAAACCTAACAAACAAACAAACAAAAACAAACAAACAAACAAACAAACCAAAAAGCAATGCTAAATGCACAGGGCTATTGGTAGGATGAAGTAGAATAAGCATATGGCATGCGTAGGAGATTATACGGTGCTCCTTATTACTTTGCTCCTTCTCTACTTTCTAATTTTTAAAATGTTTTTTGTTTTACTTTACTTTTATTTATTTTTTTAGAGAGGGGGAGGGTAGCAGGGGAAGAGGGACAGAGGGAGAGGGAGAGAGAAAGAATCTTAAGTAGACTCCATGCCCAGTGAAGAGCCTAATACGGGGCTCAATCTCACCACCCTGAGATTATGATCGGAGCCAAAATCAAGAGCCGGATGCTAAAATGACTGAGCCACGCAACCGCCCCCTTCTCCATTTTTTTTTTTTTTTTACAAACTTCTGGAAACTGCATGGGATCCCTTGTGTTCTTTGAAATTACTGAAGCATGTGGTCTGCCTGACCCAACATCCTAGCAGCCCAAACCCAATGGGCTGATGGGTTTTCTTCTTCCTGCGCCACGAGTCTTTCCTTCAGCTAACTTGGGTAGCTGTTACTTTTCCTGGCTCTCGACACCTCGCCTCACTCAGGGACTAATGCACAGCTAGGGTGAGTGGAGTGTAATTCAGGCAGGGCATGTGAGGCACGTTCCTCAGCGGCACAATTAGCGTGGCTCTTTCTGTCACTTCCCCAGGGGAATGTCTAGCCAGAGCGTGCCCATGACGTGAACTGAATTTAGTGACGGTCAGCTGTTTGTAATCTGCAATCTTGTTTAATTTCTGGCCAGATCCCTTGTTTTGAATACTCTGCAGACTTTTAATAACATTTATTACATTTTCTTTGCTCTATTGAAATTGTATAAGATTGAGACAGTGTAAAGCAACTTGAAACCACTCACAATCCCAACACCCACAGATACCCAAGATTAATATTTTCTTCCATTATTTTCCGGTCTTTCTTTTAATATATTTTACATCATGTTTCCTCTGCTCTAAGATTCCATAGATTATAAGATGCACTGTTATTACAAGAGGGACTTTTGGAAAAAGAAAAGAGTTGGAAAAGACATACGCACCCCCCTACCCAATGTTTACATGGCTTGTAAGGTGCGTCACATTATTTTTAGATGCGTTGCATTTTAAAACTGATAAGGGGTGGGTATCAGAATCAAAGGCAAGTAAACGTAGATCCCCTATGACCTAAATGTATCCAGTTTGGAGGCCATGACTCCGTTAAACACCAGCAGGGCAATAAATGGAATCCGCCCTACATGTCTGCATGTTGTCTGCATTATTCCCACTTCCTGGGTCTCTCTGGGAATCTCCAGTACAGGCAACTTCTTCCTGTCCCCGCATGCACACAGAGGGGCACTTCCTGCCGCAGATGCACCACCAATACGTCTTTTGGAGATAATCTGTTGTGCTTTAAGCCTTACAGAAACCAAACACAAAATAGTACAAAAAGTGTGCCTAGTATTTCCCTACACCATCTGATGCCTGGAAGGAAACAGAATTCTAAAATAAGGAAAGAAAGCCCAGCAATTATATTTACCAAATATATATAAATGTTATATGTAATATATCATATTATATAAGTATGTTATATATAAATATAATTATGTGTATAATAGTATTTATATATAATCTACTGATATAATTTCAATAGAGCAAAGAAAATGTAATAAGTGTTATTAAAAGCCTGCAGAGTATTCAAAACAATAATTATATATGTATAGTATTTATATATAATATACTAATATAATTATACATAATATCTTATATCACATATAATACGTATTTTAAACATGCACAGAATATCAATTTTAGGGGGAATTCTGTTCCTCTCTTCTCCCTTGCCCCTATTTTGTTGGCCCACCAGTGGAGGAGCGCACACACCTTGGCGGCTGCCCGGTCTCCCCTGGCTAATTCTTTTAGATTACCATCCAAAACTGACATATGCTTATGTCGTCATTCCTTATTGAGATGTTAAATTCTGGTAATGTATTTCATAAAATTGAGAATAGTTTCTTTATATTTTGAGTTGTTTTGAAGTTAAATTTGACTTGGCCACCTCCCCGGCGTGGTTGAACGTCAAATCTCACTCCGGGGTTTTCCACCTGCTCCCTTGAGCTCCCACGAAAATCCTCGGCTTATGCAACCTAATAGCTCTGGCAGTGTGCTTCCGGAAACCTCCTGAAACCCAAAGAAACAGTTGATTCCCTGGTGTGAGGAAGCCCAGAGCCCAGAAGTAAGGCAATATTTACAGGAGACAGCGGGAGGGGGACCCTGTCCCTTCCTTCTTCCTCCCCACAAAGAGTGGCCAGAACTCGGCAGGAATTGACATCTTGTGCCAGAAATTGCTCACTGCTCATCCAACAGGGACATGTGGTGAGGCACGAGCTCCCAACTGCCCTTGCAGGTGTGGGCACAGGATGGAGTCCAAGAAGGGGAGCAGAGGTGAGGAGGGCTCCTCCCGGCGGGGCCTGGGCTCCCTTCCGCTATCTGCATGCCGGGGCTCTGAGACCCTAACAGGAGGACAGACCCGCAAAGCGGGAAGGGCCTCTCTCTCAATCAACAGGGGAGGAACATTCCCTTTCCACCAGAAACACAGACCACCTTGAAGGGTCATGAGACAGAGAGAGAGAACCACTGCAATTACAGGATTTATTGGTTGCATAGCTGGCATTACCTTAGGAAATATATCTCTCAATTATCTGTATATAATATATAAATATAAAATATAATTACAAAATGTATATAAGACAGACATAATCATCACTTAACCCTCCCCTTATTTTTAGACATTTTGGTTCACTGACATTTACTTATTACAAATAATACCATAATAAATATTCTTGAAGAAATACCTTTGCATACTTGAGGAAATAGTTATGAGAGTATATATATATATATCTTTTAAGTGGGAATTTGAGTGAAAGTGTACTGAGATGTTAAATATCAGCTCTATTTGGTGGGAGATACCAAATTGCCCTCAGGAAGTTTGTGCCAAATTGGACTTCCCCAGATAATATAGGAAAACATCTTTTTGATATTTTTTCCAAACAAACTGTAACTTATTATTATTATTTTACTTATTTACTACAAGTGACACTGGGTTTCTTTTCCTTTCTCATCTGAAAAGTCGTTTGTATTTTCTTATGTGTTTTACTTTTTCATGTGTTTTCTGCAAGATTTTAGTAGATTGTTTAGATTTTATTGATGTGTAGAAACTGTTTACATATTAGGAATGTGCTTTTGTCTCTTATTTATCTTGAAAATGTTGTCTATTAAAGTGTACTGTCTTTCACTTTAATCTTATTTGTAACATATTTTGTCATAAGAGGCAACTACATGTATATGTACATGTATTTTAATTTTAATTGGACATATTGTTGATCTGTTATTTTATGACAAATAGGTATTACTGTTTGCTTCATAGGCCACCATTCCCACTGGCAATATTACAAAAAAATTATATTTTCTTGTAATTAATGCAAAGATACAAATACATGTGCACACATATGAATTTATGTATATAAATATATTTACTTTGGATAAATATATTTATGGTGTATTTATATACAGAATTTGATGTGTGTATGTAGACAATTAAAAATAAATAAGTACACAAATATATATGTGTGTGAGTGTGTGTATAATCCATCTGGGGAAAGTATGATGTAAGAGAATTTATAATTTCCATGCATGTAACAACTTTTAGCAACATTGTTGATTTTTATTCCTGACATAAAATTCTACATTTGTCACACACTAAATTTCCATAGATATCTGAATCAGCCTCTTATGCTTTCATGGACCCACTCTCGCACCAAAAGCACGATTTTGAGCCCTGTTTTATGTGATTGCATGGGATTTCATCATGGGGCTGCACAATAATGCCCTTGGCTTATTTCCTCCTCGGTACCTTGCATGTTATTTCTTCAAGATCAATTCTTTGAATTAACCCCATATTGATACTTTAAAACCTTTTTTTTAAAAAAGATTTTATTTATTTATTTGAGAGAGAGAGAGAAAGAGAGACAGAGAGTGGGAACACACGAATGGGATGAGGGGCAGAAGAAAGAAAGACAGAGAGTGGGAACACACGAATGGGATGAGGGGCAGAAGGAGAAGCCGGCTCCCTGCTGGGCAGGGAGCCCAAGGCTGGTCTCGATCTCAGGACCCCAAGATCATGACCTGAGCTAAAGGCAGACATTTAGCTGACTGAGCCACCCGGGAGCCCCAAAGATTCCTTTTCATTATGATCTCAGAAAGAAAATAGTGAAAACTTAAATCTCCACCAGGAGTGGGTGCGAGTTCTGTTATAGCATATTTCCACTGCGTGGACATTTTTGTGAATGTCGGCTAATTGGAGAGGTTGAAATAGTATCTTGACTTCATTGTGAGCTCTGATCTGATCATGAATGGATAATTTTAAAAATAGAATGTTAGCACCCAGAACCGTTATTCAAATGAACTCGATAAGAAGGATGTGACCCGGTAAGGGTTACTCCAGAAGATTTCAAAGTTCCAAATAACCTTCCTGGATGTGCGTGGCAGCAGGAAAATAAACACGCCTATGTCTGAGCCCAGTGGTCTTATAACGGAATACCGAGACCTTTCTCTCTCCGGGAGGAGCCCTTAAGTGCCTCTAGTGCTTCAGGTGGGGTTCCGCGGCACCGAGCACGGCTGCTTCCTGGAGGTGACTCGAACCACCAGCACTGCGGTGGGAGCTGGTCAGGTCCAGCATGGCTGCGGCTGATGGAGGAACTCCTCTCAGCTCATCAGGACATGCCGCACTTGCACTGTGCTCCCGGGAATGGTGGTTGGGCCCAGCCCTGGGTGCTCAGGTTAAATCCACCTCTCCCTGAGATTGCACAGAATCCCGCTCGCAGCCTGGCAGCCCTAGGACCTTCACGGTTGGTGCAGATTAAACCCATCCCTCTCCTTTCTTTCCCATTGGAAGAAGGCTCCATGAGCAGCTCGCGGCATTGCCTGTGACTCAAGGCTTCCTGGTTGACACCGGCCTCTCTGTTATGGCCCACACACTTGGAGAAGCCAGAAATACAGAGATGGGAAACAGAACTTCAGAAGCTCCTTCAGGTCAATGCTAGACCGTGTTTGCTGTTGGAAATGTCCTGTAGCCTGCTGGCGAGATGCTGCCAGAAGTTGGACCATGTCTGGAGCAGAGGAGAGGCAGTTCTGGTTTTTTGCCCTGCAGAACCCTTCCTGAAGAGTCTGGTTTTGTAAAATCAACTGACTCCCAGAGGCTGAGGGATGCCTTTCTAACTCACAGCCAGCCTCCAGCAGCCTGCTCCCCAAGGACAGGAGGTAGCTCATAATTGCCAGGTTGGAGGAAAGGCAGGAAAAGAAAATCCTAGCGACCAATAAACATGACTATGAATAGCAGATCTACACAGCAAGAGAGATAAAACCGGAGACAAAAAGCAGCTTGACTTACAGCAGTAGGATCTGCCATCACGGGTGAGGCTGGGGCAGCCCGAGGCAGAGGGCGTCAGGGAGAGGTGTGAACCGGCAAAGCCAAAGGCCCTGGGTTTGCCAGCCTGGCCTTCACAGCCACGTAAAGACGCCTCCGATCGTCTTGGGGACAGGCATGGGAGGTGTGAAAGGCAGTCCCTCCCTACTCCAAACCCCGAAGGCCCCAAACACAACCGAGCCCCAGTGTGTGGGTGCATGCCTGTGTCAATCATCATAATCCCCTGCTACAACTCAGCCCCCCAAAAAGAATGCAAATAAGACATTTAGATACCAACCTACCAATCTACCAAGCTGCTCAACCAAATCAATCAGTTACGTTTGTGGGCACAAAAAGGTTTACATAGATGCTTTTACTGAGCCACAGAAAGGGGAGGAGTGAGTGTTTAGAGGTCAGTGTAAATATTTGCCTGCACTAACAAGTGTATATATTTAAAAACCAGAGGGGAGCGGTTGTTGAAGGTTAAGTAACAGGATGCCTGCTGTTCCACATCAAGTGGAATTTTCTAAAAATAGGTTTGACCGTGCCCCCTATAATAGAGGGGAGAGCATCGGAGGAAGGAGTGGGGGCAGGGCAGGGCAGGAAGGGCCACCATTGTCTCTACTCTCCAACCTCGCTGAGCAAATCTTCCCTGGAATGAAGTCACCACGGTTATTCACAACTGGAGTAGGGCTTACAGGCTTACGTAGGATGGAAATACCCAGCCTTGACCTCAACTGGTGCCACATGGTGAGGGCTTCACGGTTTCACTCCGAGATGCTAATACCATCTGAAATGCCGAGTGAAACTAAAAGAATGCCCTGACTCTGTATGTCAATGAGTCCCAAGATTTACATTTCATAGAACTTTTATAAATTTATACACATATATTTATTTTATTCACGAGGTATTGAAGTCCACCGTCTCCTCTGTCGCGGCCCAGAGAGTCGCTTGTCACTCTTGTTTAGCGTCCAAGAGAGAAAGTGATGAATCAGAGGAATGGGAAAGTAGAAACAACCACCCGCTGAAGGCCCGTCATCTGAGTTGCACGTAGAAACTGCATCGTCAGTACAAGAAAGATAGCCTTGCTCATTTTTGTTCCTTTGAGAGCAGAGAGCATGGCTTTTCCAGTCTGGTGGAAGGAGCTTGGGAAGTAGCTGATGGACCACAGCATCATTCATTCACCCAAGGACTCATGCTTGAGCATTTTCCAAAAAAAAAAAAAAAAAATGCAGTTGAGGATAGCACAGTCTGGAAAGCTTCTATCCAAGGTTTATTTTCAGACTTGGTCATTTAAATACTTCGGCATCAACTTGGAAGCTAGGCGGTGGTGAGAGCTCTGTCCAGCCCATAGATTTCTTCAAAGATGAATATCGTGGTACTGCGAATGGTTTCCAACCTCGGTGTGCCCAGGAGTTGCAAGATTGAGAACACGTGCTTCTTCTTGGCTTTGTCAGAGGTCTCTAGTGGGTCTAGTGAAATAGAGTCTAAAACATAGTACTCAAGTCCCCGGCTTCAAATCAGCTTGCCATGACCTTCTGCAGCGCTGTACCTTCTTCCTGAAAGAATCCTGAATTCTGTTTTCTTAATTGTGAATGTTATGCTGGGCATTTCATGCAACACGTTACACAAGCCTGGTCACAGTTCTTCCTCTGTGACCACCCCTTCTGGATCAGTTACTCAATCTTTGCCTATTGCCAACCTTCACAAAGGATTGGAAATGTAGCCTCATTTGGATGTCCGAGGGTATTTTGGACTGAGGGGATGCTCTTCTGGTCTGCCTCTATGGTTCGCCTTATCCTGCCTTCTGTAAACATGCTCTAATGCAACGTTTCTCTACCTCATCAATCCACGTCAACATCCTGTCTTGTCTTTCTTCTTTCTGTTTTATGAATTAGCCTGTACTTCATGTTTTCATCTCCTACTTCACTTTCCTCAAAATCTTGCTTCTATTTTCACTACCCTGTTGACCTAGGGATTTCTAATCAGAAACATAATATTTCTTTTTTTTTTGTAAGACCTTATTTATTTGACAGAGAGACACACAGCAAGAAAGGGAGCACAAGCAGGGGTAGTGGGAGAGGGAGAAGGAGGCTTCCCACTGAGCAGAGAGCCAGACTCGGGGCTTGATCCCAGAAATCTGGGATCAGGACCCCAGCTGAAGACAGATGCTTAATGACTGAGCCACCCAGGCAATTCTCGTATTTTTTAGTTTACTTCCCATTTTGGAGAATCAAGAGAGGGGGCCCTGGAGGAGATGGTATTGAAGAATAAGTTAGATTTCCAGTTTCAGAGAGACAATTAGGATGGGAAAGGACACTTTAAGATGAAGCATTTATATAGAAACAATATTTACCTAGCATCTGCTGTGACAGAGTTTATGTATTGAGTGTAACAAAGACCAAATTACAGTCTATGATTTTATATTGGTCATTAATTGGTGAAACAAGACATCACAAGACATCCATACTAATATCTATATTGTAGGTTTCAGGGATTAACGATGTTACGTGGCAGTTATATAAATGGTCTATTACCTGCTTCTAGAAAAGGGACCCGTTTTCCCCAAGTAGGTTGGTCAGGGAGGACTTCCTGGTGGACTGGAGCTGAAATGCATCTGGAAAAATGAGTAAGAGGCAGGAATCAGAAGGGCTGTGTGCAAGCGTAGGTCTGCCATGTTGGCGGAGATGCTTACGGCACGGGAGGAGGACAATCCGAGTGTTGTGGGGTCTATCAAGAGCTTTGGGAGAAGAATGTAGGGAAGGCTGGCTACATACAGCTTCAGAGATCTTTAAACAACAGGCTAAGGAATTTGGAATATATCCTACAGACACCAGCAAATCTCTGATGGTTTAGAACGAAAAGATTCTTTGTACAGAAACTGCGGTTTTCTGGCATGCCAAGTTCAATCCTGCTAGCTTGTGACATTCTTTCCATGTTTCTGGTTGACCCCGCTAGTTACCTCACCTAGCCTCAGCACGTCATTCCAGGGGAGTGGGCTGCCCTTGGCTTCCCAAACGAATGTGGTCTCTCTCTGCCTAGGCATGAACCTGAAAACTGAAACTTATCAAATGTTCTCTCATTTTGAGCAGTGCTAGTTATGAAAGGGAAAAAAAAAAGATGTGCCTTTAAATTTGAAGAAGGTGGTAATTGTCTTCCTTAATTAAGAACTGGAAAAATATTTGTCTGGACAACCTGAAAGTGGAAAAGAAGATACGATTTTGAACAGATAGAAGAAAACTGGCATTAATGAAGCGTCTGGAGGAGTTACTTGAGAAACAATTCACCCCGGGCAGAGCATTTTGTAAATGGCTATATTTCCCTGGGCCTAAAAGCCTTGAAGAAGTTTCTGTAAATTGGCGTGTCTTCCTGAATAACTAACTATCTCCTCAAGCTCGCCATTGTATGAAGGACCTGATCTGCTCCAACAAACGTGTCATTACATCATGTTTATTTTAAAAATGAGAGTGGCTTGATGGGTCTCCCATGTGGCTGAAAATATATGAGTTTGAAATTTAAGAACCTCTCTTTTAAATAAAACTGAAAGGGGAGGTAGGTTGCTATTACAAAGTATCATCAATTCTACAGACCAGATTCTAAAAGGATGGTTTGTCTCAGCCTTCAGCCCACACTACCCATTGTGAGGGTCCCCTTCTAGAAGCAAAGGAAAGCTCTGAAAAGGCATGCTATGGGTTTCTGTCATTTATATACATTTTAATGGATTTATAATTGGATTCAGGATTCCAGCTGGAAAGCAGGAGTAGGAAGTGGGGGAAAATGTGTCCCTGGGTATTTCCTTTATAGGGATCATCGAGAAACAAGCCACATACTGAACCAGGAGAGAGGTGGGAATTGGTCTCCCCCATATTGAGGAATACGTGCAACCAAATATTTTACAGAAGCTGTCCTGAAAAAGCTAAGCATCTGCCATCTAGCTAGAGAGGCTGACAATTTTGACATCCCAGGTCTGATCATTAATACGATTATTCATTCCAACCAGGACTAAGTCATTCTATTTGCATTAACTAAATATATTATGAATAGAAGTCAAGCTGGCCATGGCAATAAATGGAATATGGAGATCCCATTTACTTCTCTGGCAGAAACCCAATATCCTTTCATGTTCCTTTTCTCCCTTCACAATGGACACAGCTGGGAACATGCATATATAAACAACAGGGCTGCAGTGTTGTTTTTAATTCCTCTTGCAGTTGAGAATTTTCACGATTACAGCTTTTGCTAATTTCAGAGTGATTCCAGCATATTTCTTCATGTCGCAAAAACAGAAATTGCAATTTATTCCACTAAGGCACATAGAAATGTTCGATCTCCTCCTCCTTGCTTTCTATTTTTTTAATAGATATCTATGCAAATTTGATGATAAAATAGAGCTTGAAGTATTGAACAGTCAGTACGGTTGGGTAAACTCTTATCCAGTCATTAAACAGAAATTGAATTATTAAGGCTATTACTAAGCCAGTAATAATTAACAGAATCGGTTATTAGCAGCTTCCTAAATGCTGTGCTCTTCAGGCATTTTTGCTTTGAGAGAAGAATAAATGATTTCAAAAGTGCCTTTTGTATTTTCCCAGATATTCTTGATAAAGTTGATGGCAACCCCTCGACCCCATTCACTAGAACCGGTTGGTGTAGGTAGGTGACTTGAATTGTTTCTCTAAATTGTCCTCAATTCCAATTATTTTTCACTATGACCCGCAGCATGCCTTTACAGGCGTGGTTGGGTCTCCACAACAATAGGGGACTTTCTCTTGGACTGAACTTCAGGCAGCTATTGCTGACTCCTCTGTCCCTCCCTCTGTCCTGCAGTCATGGGCTCAACCATCCCAATCCCATCACTCTCGCCAAGATGCAGACTGTCCCCCAGCTGACCTGGAACCTCACTCCCATCTCTCCTGCAAATTAGTGCTTGTCTCCTCCTTCAGCACACACACACACACACACACACGCATGCAGAGAGACACGCACACATGCACAAGCACAGGGACACACACATGCACAGAGACATATACAAACATGCACACACACAGACACATGCACACATTTACATGCACACACACAGACACGCACATGCATGCACATGCACACACACAGAGACAAGCACACAGCACACACACACTAATGGCATCCCATGCCAATATTTCCTTTTCTGCGTCCCTTCTATTATGTTTTCTTAATTTTGATATATATTTTGCATTTGCTATGAGGAGCCTGTGATTTCATAAATTACTCTTCTGGGTAAATGTTTTCCTCCAAACAAACTGTAACTTCTTTCAGGAGCTTCCATGATTCTTCTGCCGACTTTAGACCATCTAGCAATGTAGTTGACGCACGATGGATGCCCAGTAAAGACTTGAAGTACCCAGAACCACATTTTGTTGTGTTTTTCATTGCCTGGTTACCTAACTACAATGGTCTTCATGGCTCTGAGGTCATTCCCAATACCCTCCTGGTGCTGGTCAGGCTGCAGTTGTCACCACATTAGCCTCTCCTTTTGGCAAAGATGCCATTGGCCTCTGCAGGCCATCAAGCAAGCTCCCTGCCTCTGCTGAGTGGTTCTGAGCACGTGCACTCCTGTTCTTCTGCCTTGGGGCAAACAAGAAACCAGTCCATGGAGGAAAACCATGCTTACTGTGTACCCAGTATATTCTCATGGCGTTCCTTGCCCCCTACGTATTGTGGGAGTTTTCTTGTAAAAAAGAGTTTTTAAAAAAACATCAGTTTATGTTCTATATAGCACAGACACAGAAATGCACATAAAAGATAACAGATACAATGTAATGAGTTGAGTGAGGCCAACACCCTTATCATGACTGTCCAGCTTAGGGAACAGAAACGTGGGCCCCTGAGTACGACTGACATCCCCCCTCCCTTTCATGGAAGTCACTTCCTTTTCTTTGCAGTTTTATCTCTCCAGGGTAACACTATAATTTAGCTTGCCAATGTATTTTCATTATCTGGTAATGATTTTAAGGATTTAAGACCAATTGCTTTCCAAGTATTAATTCTATGCGAATGCTTCGGTAAGCTCTGTGTGTCACTGCTAACGCACATATGCTTCATTTGCATCCTGCTACCCATACAGCACATACATCCGTATGCACACCTATGTTCTCTCTATCCCCATCTCTCTCTCCCTCTCTCTCCACCTCTATATCTAGCTATCTGTATACACCACTTGCACATAAATCTCATTGTTACTTAATTGTCATCCTGATTCTGAGCCATTAAGCATGGTATGATCTCTGTGATTTTTCAGGGTTTTTTAAATTTTGGAATAAATCAACAACTATGATCCCAAAGTAATGGAAAATGTCAATATAAAATACACTCAGATATGTTAATACTTATGGGTACTGATAAGACATAAGAGGAAAAAAAAAAACCCCTCTCTTTCATTAAAGGGTTGTTATAAAATCTATAAGGATGGTTTTCAGAAAAATTACTTTTCATGCAAGGAAGTACTCCTAAAGATGGTATTAAGTACAATTCAGGCAGTGATTTTCTTCAGAAGGATTTGAATGATTTGCAAACATTATCTTCTTGTTCTAGCTTTTTAAGAGTGTCGAATCATGTGTAAGTCATGATGATCTTATTCTGAGTCAAGCAAAAAAGGGAGAAAGGAAAGGCAACAATGATGAGGGAATGAATGAAATATGTGTGTGACCTAGCTCAGAATCCTGGGAGTCATGTAAGCTCTCGCTGTCTCCGGCACGGGACAGCTGGTAAGCCAACACTGACACAAATGTGAAAAAGCCAGACCAAAGTCCTTGCAAGTGGACAGAATCCATCTTTCTGAGTTTGAAGTCGGAGTAAGACAAAAGGCAAGAAAATCAGCCAAGGAACTCAGCAGAGTTGTGGGAGATGTGATTGAAAGGATGTCCCCTGGAAAAAGCATCAGAGCACGGAGGGGCTTTCAACATTATTGAACCAGAATTACACAAACTGTGTCAGGCACAGAGATATTCCTAAATAGGCCTGTTGGGTTTGCATTTTTATTTTGTGGCCTCACACCCCGCGGCAGGATCCAATTCCTGAGGAAGTGAGTGTAACAAGGACAGAGTTAAGGTCCATCTGGAAAAGCCTGATGTCTGCCCTATGATGCCCTTGCTCAGGTTTATCCACCGCCACATTCAAATGAAGAGCTTGAATGATTCCAAACGTCCACTAGGGTCTCCGTCCTTCAGGTCCAAGAACATTGCTGTGAAATGTGAATCTGAAGGCAATCTCTCTGCTGCTAACCGTAAGCAGGGATTAATATCGAGCTAACACCTGGAAAAGGTCAGTAATGTAGTCTGTTGTTGGAGCACAGTGAATGCGATGCTTTTCTTCATCCAATTCTAAGTCTCCGAGTCTCATTCTGTTAATCAGAGTTATGATCAGAAATCAGGATCCCCTCTTCCTTGAATTAAAAAGGGCTGTAGCAAATACACCGGAGTGCCACCCACTCCTACGGACCGTGGGTGTGACTTCAGTCCTATCTCAGTGGGTTTGAAGTACCAATAATACCTCCCCAAGCTCAAATGTATGATATACAAAAAACGAGATCAATTTAAAAAATCTGCAAATATGCATTTACCCCTACTGCTCACAATGGGGGTTATGAAGCAGAATAATAGTGACCTACGGGTGAAAAAATATGAAAGTAGCCTGCAATATAGAATGCATGAAAACTCCTGAGGCTGTTTCTGTTTCTGATAAAGATTTCCTTTTCCACTTGAAAAAAGAAAAAAAGGAAAAAGAAAGAAAAGTAAAAGTAAAGAGTCTGGAGTTTAGCTTACTCGGCATTCATGTGATGATTTGTTTCGTTATTGGTTTATTGGTGGGTCTCACTTGCACTCTAAGTGATGTTTAGTCTATTAGGATTAATGAATTAATGAAAACAAAGAAAAAGTAATTGTTTTAGGTTGAAACCCACAGGAATATCTATGTTGCAGTTTCTTAATATACATGGCATGGTGTGTTATCTTCACAAAGGGGCGCCTCCGCCGTGCCCCTATCTGGCCCCACTCGCAGTCTGGGATCAGGGCCACACTGCCATCTCCCCAGAGCCACGACAGCAGACAGGAGACTTCTGTGCTCAAATCCTGGCCCAGGCCACAGTGTCCTTGAGAATCAGACATGGTATGGAATTTAGAAGTGAACTGACCACATTGATGAGGCAGAATATCTTTCATAATAGGAGGTAGGCCCTGTTTTTGGAAGGGGTGTACCTCAATGGTTAAGACCTTGAGTTTTTGATAGATTGGGGTTAAAAAATCCTAGCGTTGTTGTTTTCATTTCCCCTCCACAGCGCAAGCCTTCTCATCTGGGGGACTCTGTTTTCTCTTCTGCAGTATCAGATGGAAGGTACCCATCATAGGGGACACTAGAAGAGTTCAATGAAAAGATGCATGTAAGGTGCTTAGCAAGGTAACCCGTAGAGTTCATAATTAACGGGTTCTTTGGCACTTGGCCTGGTGGATGTTGAGCTTCATGTCACAGTCCAATGGCAAGCCAGGTTGTGACATTTTAATGAGAATGTCTAAGACTTTACATCTATTACCTGCAAATCTTGAGGCAGTGGATACTGGGAAGGAAGTTATTGAAGATACTAGAACAAAATGAGAGAGGATGATGGGGTGTCTGTGGCTCAGTCAGTTAAGTGTCCAACTCTTGATTTTGACTCAGTTCATGATCTCAGGGTCGTGAGATGGAGCCCCGCAGTCAGCAAGGAGTCTGCTTGAGATTGTCTCCATCTCCCTCTGCCCTTCCCATTCTGCCTCTCATAAATAAATAAATACATCTTATAAAAAAGAAAAGAAAAGAAAACCAGAGAGAATGAGTAAGACAAGTGGGAGAGAGAAAGGGTGAGAGGGAGGGAGGGATTTCATTACCCAGACTTTCCGTTGCTGACTGGACGCCCCTGACTATCCCTGACTTCAGGAAAGGTAACAAGAGCTGAGATGCATCTCTGTGAAACGGGCCACCCTCGGGCCCTACTTGGCCCTGAGACCAAGACCCCTCATCAGGAACTTTCAGCCTCAATCCAACTGCTTAGCTCAGGCCTCTCCTCATTTCATTAAAAGAAAGAAAGAAAGAGAGAGAGAGAAAGAAAGAGAGAAAGAGAAAGAAAGAAAGAAAGAAAGAAAGAAAGAAAGAAAGAAAGAAAGAAAGAGAAAGAAACCCGCCTGCTTAGAGTGGTAACTTGGGAAATTACAGTTGCGACCAGTATTTAGAAAATGAACTGGCAGCCTGACAAGTAAGAGCGCAGTGCCTGTGAGCAAGGGCCAGGCTCCCTGAAGCCCTCCTGCCTAGGATGATGCTATGGGGGTGCTGAAAGACAGCCCTTCCAACCTGCGGACATGGCAGGCTTCAGAGCAGCTTTTTAAGCAGCAAACAGAGAAAGATGTCTTTTTCCACAACCATTGTGCCTTTTGAAAGAAAGGGGCCAGAGTGTGTCTCTCTGACCTGTTGTGACATCCTGCTGTGGTGTGACAGGCTGTCACACAGTAAGTAAAGAAACGACGAGCATCCCTCATGGGACAGTGATGTCATAGCCGCTTCTGAACGAGGGGACCTCGGGACTCAGTAGGGGAGGGGGCAAGGCGGTGCCAGCATCTGGTTGGAGAGGAAGAAGTAATAGGTCTGTCATTCTCTGCACAGTGCTGTTTTGGATTTCCATTTGCATTTACTTCCAAATTCTTTACACAGCCAGGTCACTCATCTCTTGACATTTTAATACACGGTTTGATAATCCTACAGCAATGTTCTGGTTTTGGTTTTGTTCTACTGCATGACATCATTGACATTCTGAGCTTCTGTAGCCCCTCTCCTCCCATCGTTTTTAAGCTTTGAAATGCATATGGATTGTTTTTCATTCAGAGATTATCTACTGAAGAAAATTTCCCATAAACATTTCTAATTCTTTGGGTTTTCTATTCCTATTACCCCTGCTCCTATGATTAATGCCATCACAAATAATACTGAGAACCTGCTCTAGGCTAAGCATTGATACTCTCTATACCCAGTTTGTTACTACGAGGACGCTGTAAGGTGAGCATTATTAAATTATTTTATAGGTTTGAAAGCGAAGGGTAAGAGAGGATAGATGACTTGCCTCATGCCACATGGCTAGTAGGTGGTGGAGCTAGAATCCTGAAAGAAATCTGGGAATGGAAGACACAAATACTCAAGGCAAAGGGGCTCCCAGACATGGATTGAAAGTGGTGAAGGAGCCTTGAACCAGCCACTATTAGTTACCTGTGAGGAGAATCCAAGTCCCTGGGATGTAACAAGTTCACACAGCACGTGTTCTAGTCCGGGGGCAGACTTTGAACGCAGCAGCTTTCAGAAACTGGCTATGGCCAGGTGCTCTGGCCTCGACACTGGGGCTCAGGCTGACAGCTTCCATCTTGGCCGCGATATCGGAGTGCTCCACTCAGTGACCAGCTGTAAGGAGATGCCACCAGCATGATCTTTGGCCTCATGCTGCATCTCGGAGAATGGTTATTTAAAATGGAAACAGTTGTTTTCTGAGGGAGAAAGAATATAAGATAATGTGGCTGTGAGTGGTCCCAGTCTTACTTCGCTCCCTCAACATCAACTTATCTGCTATCTGAATACGAGCCCTGCCGGGGCATGAGCCGTGGAGTTTAGTGAGCATCAGTGAACCAATTATCTGTAAATGTTTTAAATTATTGTATAACTGAAATAATTCCTCGGGTGGCTAAAAGCGGTCTGGGATTGTTCAATTTTAAGATAATCCATCGGCCTCTGATCCTATGTAAAACTAAAATATGATGTGAAAGATGAACAGCCCCAGAGAGGACACCCTACCAAAGCCATCTCCAATGTCGCCCTGGAGGACGGCAGACAAAGGAGGTTTTCCCAGAGAACAGAATCAGAGCAGTGAGATTAATGATGAGGAGGCTTTACAACCAGCCATGGGACCCTCCCCACTCTCCCTGGCAGGAAGTGAAATGCACTGTGGAACACTGACCACAGAGCATTGGTTTTCATTCTCCAGAGAGAGGTGGTCCCCTTCAGTCCCACCCCAATGAGTCTGGTTCTCCCTCTTTGTGTACACTGGGTGTTTAACTGCCCAATTTGTCATTTAGCTATAGACCACCACACCACGAGAGAGTAGAGGAAGACTGACCAGAGAATTGCATGTCAACCAGAGATCCTTAATCTTGACTAGAACTGAGGGAATGGACATATTTGTAGAGGTACATGCATGGGCAGAAGCAGCTACAAAAAGCAGGAATCTGTAATCAGTGGCTGTTACTTTCGCCTCCCAGCATCGGTATAACCATATTCCAAAGCCTGGAGGAAGTATCCTCTCTCCTGCGTCTAATCCCTGGAAATGTAAGGTTATAATGATGGAGGATTTGGTCTATATTACCTAAGGAACTCACTTCACTTTCGTAACCAAGCAGACTTCAGACAGAAACAAATGATCCAAATCAAGCCGATCAGGGCCAGTGAGACTCAATTCCAGAATGCTATTTGTTTTTCATGGAAAATGAACTCTTGCTCTCTCTTGAGCACATGAAGTTTGGATACACTAGAAGGGCTGTAGCTTATGAGGAGAGAGAACCACAAACAGGTGAGACCTAGAGGCAGCAGAGATGAGACCGGAGGGCAGCTTTGCTCAGTTAACACTGTTTGAGCCTGGGGTCAGGTCTAGCCCCAGGACTCCCTCTTGTTTGTTCTTGAACCCGGTTGAGTTGGATTTCCTATTGACAAGCCACAGAAATCATCTCATTCAACTGATGGCAATATTCTCGGCAAAATGAAAGATATGGTCACTACTGGAGAGTCTACGAAACACTTTGGTGCTTTTCATAATGCTTGACTTATAGTACGGAAAACTGATTAAAGCTTCTAGAATAAGAATTTGAAAGAACTAGGGCAGACTACATTATGCAAGAATAGGAAGAGGGGAGTAATATTTTATTTTCAATATTTGTAGGACACAAGGTTAACAAATCTGGCATG
>PISX010028547.1:0-21358 GCA_004024625.1 Mellivora capensis | reverse complement strand
TGTGACTGACAGGGATAGTCTTCTCTGTAAAATACAGATGATTCTAGCATGCCCTTCTACCAGAAAACCATAGGCATAGGTTGGATAATATCTATGATTTTGGAGGAGCTGTGTCACATGTAGAAAATAACTCCAATCAAATTTCCTTCCTCATATCAACTTCTTTCAATTTGCTACTAGTCAGATCCCATCGCACAGTCCCTACTGGTTTTTGTGTTTTTGTGTGTACATGCACACTCTCTCTTATGTGAACACATGTGTTCATCATTGCTCACATTCTGGAGTCCCAGAAGAATAGGGTAATAGCTTGGGTAATAGCTTACCAAGATCTCAGGCTTCTAATTTTCAATGCAAACCCTAAAGAACTGATTGGATCCTTGTCCCTTGATGGTCAGAATCCACCTTACCTATAGAGATTGCCTGTCCTGTGATGTAAGCCATTACCTTCTTTCCAAAAGGTGTGATGTCCATTCAGTGGGTTTCCATGGCCTGGGGTCATCCTTAGACAAGAACATGGGGAGATGTCTCCTATATAGGATATCAATGATCACCCTCATCCTGATACCATTTTCATGTCTATAGCTACTTCCTTCTAGACAACCTTTTCCTGAGCCACCAGTGAATGGCTATGTGTATCCAGGTCCCCACCTTTGAGGACACTCAAAGAGCTGTGTTCATGCCTGGTAAGCGTTCCTACCAATCTGATTCTGGGCAAGGCACGGACCCTGCAGGTATCATCACCTTCTTCCCTCAAGGGTCCCATTGGTTCCCCAAATCATCTGTACACATCCTTGTGTAACCCCCTCTGCTGAGTGTGATCTGGATTTAGTGATTCCCTTTCATTCCAGAGAACATGGCAACATGACCCAAAGGCCCTGCTGAGATTTAGTTATGAAAGCTCATTGCTCAGCCCCATGTTGATTCTAACCCATGTTCTCTATCATATCCTCATACTGGAGTACAAGCTCTTAGATGGAATCATGACACATACTTAGGCACGTGGCCTAGCACTATTGTCAACAACAGACAGAGGAATTCAGGTATTTGAGATGGGCCATATCTAGCCAATGCCCCTAAGTGAGCTCAGGTTCTCAGTGAGGCAGGTCCTCCCTTGGTGTTGACAACAGCCTCAACCTAAAAAGAGATTCAGGAAGGATCCCCCAGGTGAGCACTCCTGAATTCCTGATCTCCTGAGACCGAGAGACAGTGTTTGTGGGTTCAGACACTGAGTGTGGGGATATGTGGTCACACAACACTGGAAGAAGGGCACTGATACCATCGAATTGCCCTGGGCCCTGGCCATCCTACCCTCCCTCTCTGCTTTCTTCCTCAGCTTCCTCTGGCCACCCTTGCCTCCTTTCTAACCTCTACTCTGGGAACATCAAAGTGTGCCTCCGATCCTCTGCTCCATGGTGCCCTCTGCCAGGCTGAATACACTCAGATTTGTGCAGAGCTGTCTCCTTCTTTTCCTGCCACAGGAAATCTCAATGTCATCTGAGAATAGCTTTGTCATACCCCTCACCTGGTGGAGCTCAGGACTTAGTTGTAGTCCCTTGCTTTTTTTCCTATGGAGCAGTTGCTCTTTTCATTCACAATTTTTTTTCTTGTTTGTCCATCTTCTCCTCTATACCCTGAGCTCTTAGAGGGAGAACATGGTTGGCTGATAAGCACTGGTACCATCTGAGTGTGCAGTGCCCAGTAGCTGAATGAACAGGAGACAGGATCCATCTCAACACTGACCAGCTCCACTGTTTGAGCCTCATTGATTTTGCTCATGTGTAAGTCCTTTTGTTTTCTTTCGTTTTGTTTTTTAAGCTAAGTATGCCTGATGTGAGGCTCAAAATCATAACCCTGGGATCAAGTATCCTACTGTCTGAGAAAGCCAGGTGCCTCTGGTCATTTTTAAAGGATTTAGGCTGATAACTATTGAAGTTAACTTGGTGATTTCAACATGTTGTAGGTATATTACATTATGCTAAATTACCAAGTAACTCCCCAAATTTTGGTAGCATGTCACCACAGATTTCCCCCCATGACAGTGTTGAGTGGGTATTCAAATTGGGAGACTGAAATCCTTTATGTGGTCTTTTAGGAAAGCAGATTCCCTCCACCATCAGCCTTCTCACTGCCTGGGCTGTCATGCACCTCTGACACCATCAGCACAAGAGGAAAGATGACAAAGAAACACACACTGGAGGGTGTTTCCAGCCATATCTTGAAGGCCTAAGTGTACACTTTTAAGCTAAACCTTTTATTTATTTTTTAGGTATTTATTTCTTTATTAGCGGGAAAAGAGCCCAAGAAGGAGGGGAGGGGCAGAGGGAGGAGAACCAGAGAGACGCTGAGGTGAGAAGGACAAGGTTTAGCTGATATAGACCTGTGGAGGGAACAGCATAGGCCACACAGAGAAAGTCTCCAATAACTGGTAAGCCGTGAGTAATCAGTACTCTCTCAGATCCCTGTGCCCATGACCTGCCATCAGGGGAGACCTTCCAGGGATTGCTTCACAGACTCAGAAAACATTGAATGGTGGAAAAATTTTTCTTATTTAGGAGGGACATGAAAAGTCAATCATGGTGATGATAATTTCCCTTCTTGGACCAACAGCACCAGCCACAGAAGAAGATCCTGAACCACTTCATGAGCTCTTCTAGCTCCCACTGTGGTGTCTGTGGCAGATTCAGAACTCAAGTGGTGTGGGTGGGAATAAGTTTTGCGGGTGATATGGCTGTGGATACAGCATAGGGGAGGTGCCTACTGCAAATTTTTTTTTTAATCAACAACAAAGTACATGATTGAAACACTTAGGAGTCTACTACTGTGGGCGACATTCCTGGCTTAAAGTGTTCAAGTGATGAAGCAGGTTGGAACCCAGATGTGACAGCATGATCTCAGAATCCCAGGGGTCAGAAGAAGAACAGGTGGGGCCCGAATGTTTCAGAGTTACCAAACATCAGTTAGGGAAAAATGGCTGAAAACCACGAAGCTACATCTTGGCTTTCTGCTCTGTATAGCCCTATACCCTGAATCACAGAACAGTTGGGCATTCACTTTCCTGGGTGGGGTCCAGCAAAAAACAGAACATAGGAATCCATATAAAGTGGAGTTTGTTTTGCCTGGGCAGCTCAGTTGGTTAAGCAACTGCCTTCAGCTCAGGTCATGATCCCAGAGTCCCGGGAGCGAGTCCCATATCGGGCTCCCAGCTCCATGGGGAGTCTGATTTTCTCTTTGACCTTCTCTCCTCTCATTCTCTTTCTCTCTCTCAAATAAATAAATAAAATCTTTAAAAACAAAAAAAAAATTGAAGTTAAAACTCCATCATGGGCCTGGGATAAAAAATGCCATTTCACTGGCAGGGTGAAGACATTGTTCTGACAGAAACCAAGGAGTTAAGACTGGTGGATTGTTTTTTTTTTTTTTTTTCTGTGAGGGTTCACTGAAGAGCTGGGGTGCAAATTTTCAGCTCCTGTGTAAAGAGCAGGGTGCAGCTATACTCATCTCACCCATTGGTGCAGCAAGACTTCAGGGAGTAATACAACACCACATACTGGAATCCAGAGCTGCTTACACAGAGGCCTGTCTCTGCTGCTTAGGAGAGCTGCTTTTGCACTAGTTGAAGCGCAAAATGAGGATCAGAGCAAGAGGTCCCTCGACTTGAAGACCATCAGGAATGACTCACTCCTCTCAAGTTTACTGATACTAGAGGAATGCAAAGTTTCAGTGCTGAGGGAAAACACTAAGTAGCATTCTTTTTATTTTTATTTTATAGGCTTTTAAAAAAATTTTCAGGTTTTTCCTATTGTTCATCTCTTTTAAAATAATTTTTATTGGAGAGAGTTGGGGGGGTGCTGGGCAGAGGCAGAGAATCTTGAAGCAGACTGCCTGCTGAGCACAGAGTCCAACCCTGGGCATGATCCCAGGTTGATTTCAGATCAAGCTGAGCTGGAACTCAACAACTGAGCCACCCAGGCTCTCCTCCAAGAGTAGCTTTAATTGAGAAGAAATTAAAATAGTATCAATCTTAAATGTGTATGAATAAAAAGGAAAAGTAGGAAAAGGAAGGGAAAGAAGAAAGGCAAAAGCAGATGAAGAATAGTCATAGAATGATATGAATTTTATTAAACTGTGGCATGAGATAAAACTAGAAAACAAGAAAGAACTTTATTAGTAGTATCTTTGTGGTATGACCCAATATGTTTTTTAAGAATTTTTTAAAATTTATTTATTTGTCAGAGAGAGGGGGAGAGCGAGTGAGCACAGGCAGACAGAGTGGCAGGCAGAGGCAGAGGGACAAGCAGGCTCCCCGCCGAGCAAGGAGCCTGATGTGGGACTCGATCCCAGGACGCTGGGATCATGACCTGAGCAGAAGGCAGCCGCTCAACCAACTGAGCCACCCAGGTGTCCCCAAATATGTTTTGTATTTATTCTACATACTTGAAAAAATATCTTCCTATTTTAAGGCATGCATGAATTATTTCAATTTTATCTTTAATATTGAAAGAAAAGATGTTATATAATTTACTTTCTTAAATATCTTAGGAGTTCTGGAAGGAATTCTCCTCAACCACACTGCATTGCCAAAGGTCTTCAAGGTGATCCTCGACTATGTTCTTGAACATGAAACAATAATATTAGACATTCCTGCATCATGTTTGTTTCTTTTATTGTCCTTACCGCAATAATAAGTACTAATTAATTTAGTTATGTACATATTAAGTATCTTTTTCTCTATCACTTATCGATTCCTAGAGGGCAGATACCTTTTCTGTTTTATTCACCAATATAGAATCAATTGCCTAGCACAATGACACATTAGGTAGGAACTAAATAAATACCTTAGAATGAATAAATAGGTAAACCAAAATAGTGAAATTGTATCAGAGTTTAGAAGTATATTTGAAAATCTATAAATATGAAATAAAGATTGATTCATGGAAGCAAACGGTTGCAAATTTGTTGTCACAAAATGGGCCATTAGTGTCCAGATATTTTTTTCTTTTTACTACTCTTTCATTACTATTGTTCACTAAGATGTGCTATCCCCCAAAGTGAAAAATAGCCATGCCGTCTGAGAAAAGAATAATTAATTGTTTTTGATGTAGTGTAAACACCAGAACCATCACTAAGGTGAGGCAATTGATGTATCCAGAGCACAGGCTGTCAGGAAACATGCACACCTAGGTTTGCGCAAGCCTCATCCATGAACCTTCATGACCCTGCAAGTGATTGGCCCCTTAAATTTTGTACCCTAGAGGCCTCACTTGTCTCACTCTGGTATCTCTGTTAATTTTTCTATTATTTATTCTTTCTATAACTTATCCTTAAAAAAGAAATCTCAACTTGCCAACAATAGGTTCATGAATGTCTTTCTTTTCACATACAGATTTCTATACATCTCTTGACTGCCTGCCAGACCCACATAACAAAACTTCGAGGTTGTTGACAACTATTTATTTCCTTTCCTCCAATCCCATACTGCTAATTGTGACCAATCTGACTGGCTGCTCTAAAAGTTTTTGTTATGCAGCCTTAGCTGGTTTGTAATGAGACTTGTTATTATTTTATTCTTCATCACTTTGTGCAGGCCAGAGTTTACAAATGAGGGGCTGGGTCTCAGGGCATAGAGTGCACCTTTCTTTGACTTCAACATACTTAATGTTAACTACTTCCCAACACTTAAAATTGTCAATTTTACAAGAAAATCCAGATGTTCAAAATCTCAAAAATGAAAAAATAAAACACATTTTAAAAAGATTTTCTTTTATTTATTTTAGAGAAAGAGAGAGAATATGTGCATGTGCATAAGCTGGAGGAGGGGCAGAGGCAGAGGGAGAGGAACAGAAACATAAACAGACCCCATGCTGAGTACGGAACCCCACATAAGGCTTGATCTCACAACCCTGAGATCTTGACCTGAGCCAAAACAACAAGTTGGATGCTTAATCAACTAAGCCACCCATGTGCCCCATAAAACACATTAAAAAAAAGGAAAATCCAACAAGTGTCTTTTAACATATGGCTCCAGGCAGCTGGAGCTTTCTTAACATTCAGATGAAATAAATGCCTTTCTTAGAAGCTGCCACTGAGCTTACCACAGATAAAATATTTCTTCTCAGTTTTCAATTAATTTCAGACATTCAAATTTTCCAATGATACCTAGTCCTCATATATGAAAATTCTATTGACAGTGAGATGGGGAGACCCCCCTTTCTAGCAAATGTAAGTTACTGTTCAACTCACTCCAGAAAACACAGGATCCCACACCTTTCCACATTATGTTTATAGACACAAACTCCTCAGGCTAAGAAATGTCCCTTTCACATTCCAATCACCCTTAGCACTGGCCTTGTTCTTTTTATTACATTTTTAATTTTTTTTAGAAAAGGTACTGTAGTATTATTAACATACTATGTTATACTAGTTTCAGGTGTAGAATAGAGTGACTTGATAATTACGTGCATTTGTGGTGCTTTCCATGATAAACGTAGTCACCATCTGCCATCACACTGCATTGTTACAGTATTATTGACAATATCCCCTATGCTGTATTTTACATTTCTGTAACTTCTTTTTTTGGTAACTGAAAAAAATAACACTTTGTCCCCTTTATCTATTTCACCCATTCTCCTACCTATTTTCCCTTTACAACTACCAGTTTATTCTCTGTATTTAAGAGTTTGTTTGGTTTTTGTTTGTTTTTCAGATTCCACATATAACTGAAATCATATGGTACTATCATTTTTATAGTACTGTCACCCCTCTTAAACTTCACATGTCTTGTCTCTTGAAATCTTTTCCACAGGTGGATGGAGAAATTACCATACTTGTATTGTAAGGACCTATTTAGCCAGAGCAGCTCCATCTGGTTAAACAGTTATTTTGTTGTTTATGCAATAAAACTTAAACTGACCCTGCCTGCTGCCCTCAGGGAACTTACTTAAAAAGAAGTCCTGGAAACCAGTCCCAGGTAACAAAGCCCAAATACAAGGGATGGTCAGGCCAGGTGGAGGTATCCAATCAGTGGGGGTGCATACTGACTCCCTAGCTACCAAGGAGTATGGGCTCTGCCTTTTGGTCCCCATTTGTGCTCCAATTGTGACCAAGGTGATAGGCTAGTTCAAATATCTACTATAGGATAAATTGTAATTTAATTGGTCACTTATGTGTGACCTAGCATGACTGTGCAGCTTTCTCTGTGTGTTGCAATCTCATTGGCCACCTGTGCATGGGCAGGCCCAACCACATAGCCTTTGCCCTTAAAAGCTAGTCTTTAAGGCAGGGAGGGGTTGCTTCTTTGCAAGAGAAGGCCCTGAAAGGTCGGTTTGATTCTTGATGCTTGGCGCAAAATAAAGCTTTCTTTGCTTGACCTTTGCTTTGTATCAGTCTTGCTCCTTTGATCACGGACCCATTATTGGGGGACCTAACAGTATCCCATGTAATGAATATGCATGTAATATATATACACACATAGTATCCAGGATAGATGGATAGATCCTGTGAATAAGAAAGTGTGAAAGTTGAGAGCTTTGGAGTTAAAAACTGAAATTCTAGAAGTTGATCCTTGGTAAAAATTTCAACATTACTCATTCCTATCTTTCTGGTCAGGAGTCACACCTATAATGTCTTCACCGAAGTATTGCTCCAGCCAACAATTCTTATTCTCTCCAGATCGTGTTTTTCTTGTCTTTTTCAGTGTGGATAGGCTGACAACTTTCTGAGTATTCAAAGTCTAATTCCTTTTTGCTTAACAACTGTTTAACAATTCCTTTTTTAAATAATCTCTATGCTCTTGCACTGTACTATAAACCATAACAAAAATGCAGATTGCATCTTTGACATTTTTTCTTAGATATCTCATTAGGTAATTATTTTAGTTCATCACAAGTAAGTTCCATTTTCCAGAAAATACTAAGCACAATTCAGCCAAGTGCTTTACCTCTTTATAACAAAGATCACCTTTCCTCCAGTTTCTAATAACATTCTTCATTCCCACTGGAGACCACAAGAGCATCAGCTTTAAAGGTTCATACTTGTACTGTTAGTCTCTTCAGGTCAATGTAGGCTTTTCTAACATGCACCTTGCAACTCTTCCAGCCTTTCCCCATCCCACTTCCACAAAGTTACTTCCATATTTGTAGGTATTTATTACAGCAGCTCCCTAGTTTTTAATGCCAAAATCTCCATTGGTTGCTAGGGCTGTGTTAACAAAATGCCAGCCACCAGGCTGGGTGGCTTAAACACAAGAAATTTATTTTTTCAGAATTCTGGAAGATGGAAGTCCAAAATTAAGGCATCAGCTAGTTTGGTTTTTCCTGAAGCTTCTCTTCCTGGTTTGGAGACCAGACCTTCTTGCTGTGTCCTCACATGGTCTTTCCCTATGCAGGTTCATCCTTGATGTCTCTTCCCATTATTATAAGGACACCTGACTTATTGAATAGGATTGAATTAGGATTTAATTATGATTTAATTGAACCTATTCAATTATGATTTAATTGAACCTAATTGTTTCTTTAAAAGTTCTATCTTTTAAAAAAAAGATTTTATTTATATATTTGACAAAGAGAGATCACATGTAGGCAGAGAAACAGGCAAAGAGAGAGGGAAAGCAGGCTACTTGCTGAACAGAGAGCCAAATAAGGGATTCAATCGCTGGACCCCATAAAAAAAAAGTGTGTGTGTGTGTGTGTGTGTGTGTGTGTCTGTAGAGAGAGAGAGAGAGAGAGAGAGACTATATATATAAAATGTATAAATGGAAGATGCCAATAATATATAGATAGATGTTAGATAAATGATAGATAGATAGATAGATAGATAGATAGATGATAATGGGCAATTGGTCACACAATTATGGTAAACAAGAAGTTTCATGATTTGCCATCTGCAAATGAAACCCTAGGAAATCTAGTGGATAATTCTAGTTGGAGTCAACAGCCTGAGAAGTAGGGGAGCCAATATTTAAACCATCATCTGAAAGCAATAAAACATACAATTTGATGTACCATATCAGGAGTAAGGCAGAAAAAAATGAGTGACTTTCTTCTTCCCTCACATTTTGTTCTGCTCAGGCCTCAGGATATTGAATGAAGCCCACCTACATTGGGCAACGCTATTTAATGAGCTTATTGATTAAATTCTATTCTTATCCAGAAACACCATCATAAGCACACCAAGAAACAGTCATTAATCTGAGCATCCTAAGACCAATCAAGCTGACACATACGATTAAGCATCACAGTGTCCTAATAGGATAATATCTGGTAGGTCTCTTTCAAATAAGAAATTTATAAAAATGATCTCACGGTTCTGGGATTGAGCCCTGCAGCAGGCTATCAACTCATCAGTGAGCCTGCTTCCTCCTCACTCTCTGCCTGCCTCTGTGCCTACTTCTGATCTCTCTCTGTCAAATAAATACAATTTTAAAAAGGAATGTTCTTGGTGCCTGGTATCATTTGCAAATGAGTGACTTTGACAGTAACTAGAAGTTCCATAAGTTTAGAAAAGAAGGACATGTCTGTGTCTGGATTGGTCTAGAACAATCTCATGGATTATAAATAACCTTAGTTAGATTCTGAAGATAGATAGAATTTAGAAAGTGAATCTGATTGGGAAGGTTGTTCTAGAGGAGGGAAATCTGTGATTAATGATGGTTGCATATATGTATTATAAGTGGAACCCTACTAAAAATAGTAGTATATATGCAGCTGAGGTCTAATTCCATCAAAATCTGGGTCTGGATCTAATTCTTCCCTTCTGTGTGTACCATATCCCTTGGCACTGTATAGAAAATATGAATGGATGTGTGTGTGTGTGTGTGTGTGAACACTAATAAGTTCACACATGAAGCCTCAAGATACTGTTTCATTGTGTGCCTTTCTGCTGACTATGGAGAGTATATTCAATTGCAAAGTAATAAACGTGTAGAGAAGAGAATATTACTATATTAATTGATATGCTTTCAAATATAATCCAAATAACACTGTTAGGGTCTTAGAGGAAATCTCATTTCACTTATTAACTTTTCTAATGCAGATCAGGTGTATAACCTGTCTCCTGAGAAGATAACAATATGCTGAGTAAGACGGAGTGAGAAAAGCCAACACTGGGAAGGAAATAATCACCCTTCTCTTCCCTTTTTGTGTTTCACAATGATGTGAAGGCTAAGTGCTTAGTCTAAGTAAGGTGTTTATTGAAATCATTGACATGGAAAGCATAAATATGAAATTATATACCTACTACTTTGTCATTTCTAGTTATTTTTATGGACATATATATATGGATATATATATATATATTTGAATATATATATATATATATATTTGAATATATATGGATATATATATATATTTGAATATATGGATATGTATTCAATCTCAATTAGAAATCTCTGTCTAAACCTTTTGTTCTGGGCTCTAGAGATTTTCATAGCCTCATGCTTTCTGCAGAGACCTGCAGAAAATAAATTTGATGAAAAAAGAAACTACCAATCCTATCCCAAGAAAAATGTCATTATTATCCCCTTACATAAACAAACAAAACATCTGTAGAGGTCAAGCCTCAAAGATGGCGAGAGAAGCAGATTCAATACCATTAGGAATGATGAGTCCTCAAGTCCTTCATGAAGGACACAGTCTTCCTTTCTCTATTGCTACTAGTATAGTGATCTAGAGAATACAGATTTCCATATCTAGGACTTTTTCTTTTCACATGAATAATTGAAAGCCCACATCAATCTTTTCATCTTGTTTTCAATGATCCTTGAGATAATGTGTGGCCATTATATTTTTTGCACTAATCATAATGTGTGAGTTCCTCCTTGCCTTTGGCATCATGTCATGAAACAAATACTAACCTAGGATTCATAACACTCTAGGGTCAAGCCTTATTTCTTTTCTTAAGTCTATGACCGTGGAGAGCCATCCACTATCTTCTAACTTCAGTTTCCATCCATGACAAAGAGAATACTATGTTCTAGAATGATATGAAGCTTAAATGAAATTGATGTGTATGGACACACTTTTTAAAGTTTTAGGTGTTATTATTGTAAGATCAATATATCGATCATATTTAAAAAAATAAAATTGGTACATTTCAAAACCTTTAGAATTAGCAACTCCTAAAAAAAACTCCTTAAACAACTACTGAATAAGGAATTGTTAAAATGTCTGTACTGCCTAGAAAAATCTATACTTTTTTTTTTAACAATCTATACTTGAAATGCCATTCCGATCAAAATTCCACTGGCATTTTTCAAGGAGCTGGAGCAGACAATCCTAAATTTTGTATGGAATCAGAAGAGACCCCAAAATGCTAAGGAAATGTTGAAAAGAAAAAACAAACTGGAGGCATCACACTGCCTGATTTCAAGCTTTACTTCAAAGCTGTGATCACCAAGGCAGCATGGTACTGGCATAAAATCAGACACATAGACCAGGGGAACAGAGTAGAGAGCCCAGATATGGACCCTGAACTCTATGTTCAAATAATCTTCGACAAAGCAGGAAAAAATATCCAGTGGAAAAGAGACAGTCTCTTCAATAAATGGTTCTGGGAAAATTCGACAGCTATGTGTAGAAAACTGAAAATCGACCATTATCTTACACCATACAGAAAGATAAACTCGAAATGGATAAAAGACCTCAACATGAGGCAGGAATTCATCAGAACTTAGAGGGGAACATAGGCAGGATACCAGAACCTTTTGATGGTCAGAGTTGAAAGGATTTTCTGAAGGTGAATTTGATTTTTGACGGACCTGTTGGTAAGATGAACCCTGACCACTCCCTACAAACCTAGACACAGCCTGTGCCCCTGACTAATAGCGCAATGCCCAAGACCATAGCCACCCTTCCCCTAGTGCTCAGAACTCTCCTTTCTCACTGAGTCCCCATTCACTGGTGTTTCTCTCTCTGCTTGCAGGGAGAGCGCCAGATGTCCTCTTTCTGAAGACGTACCTTCTGTTCCTGGTTAGCTCCATCTTGTGGCAGAGAGACAGGGATTACTACCATGGCTTCACCAGCAGCTGCAGATCAAGTGGATGCCCCTTACCCAAAACTGTGGGAGGAGAGGGATCTCCCCCTTCTCACATGGTGTCTTGAGCTGGAATCACAGCCTCCTCTCCCACATAAGCTGAATTTGAGGGATACCAAGGTTGGGGCAAGGGTACAGGCCATGGCTAGGAGAACCTAACGGCTGTGGACAAACCATATTCAGTGCCAAAACCCTTGGTAGAGGCTGTCTCCATCCCGCATTCCATGAGCAGCTAATGTGCTTTGTAAGGGCCTCTCTTGTTCATACAGGTTAGAGTGGTTTTGCTGTTCCCACTAACACTACATATGGATGAACAGAAATCTGTAACTCACTGACCTGTGCTGTCCTTAGAGGTTCTTCCCTCAGAGGATATGGTCCAGCCAGGATAGACAGGGATCAACCTGATAGGAGTGGCCTGTTCTGCACACCTCTGATGGCCTCTGGCAGGATGTGGTTGCTCAAGTTAGAATCTGAGTTATAGAGCACAAGGGGCTGTATTGGCTGGAGTGTATCACCAGATAGGGCCTGGGTGATGTGTGTTCCAGGACACAGGGCAGGGATACTTGTGGGGGAGGACACATGAGGTGGATGTAGGAAAGCTCTTTCCTGCTCTATGGTCATTCCCACTACCAATGGACTCCCTGCTGTCTTGTCCTCGTGGTTTCAGGTCTCATCTATAAACATGAGGCTCCTCCTTTCCCAAGGAAGGCTACACTGAATAAAGAGAGCATAGATAGAGAAGCCTGGAGGCTGTCCTCCAAAAATGTGGTTAAAGTGTGTTCCAGAAATGGCGTTTATAGGAATCAGACATAAAGAACAGAGATTTATGGCACAGACATACTTATTACATTAATGATGGGAGTCAAATAATTGGAAATGGCCCAGTTGTTCAGCAGATGGGGCTTTGAGTGCTGTCACTGAGAATGTCCAAGGGGGCAGCAGTGACAGTGCCTATCCACTGTAGGGACATCATGTAGAACAAGAGCCCAACCCTAGAATTCTCCGTGTTGCCCTCCCCCCATCTTAGGCACGCACACATGTGTGTGTGGATGAGCACACACTAAATCCAGCTGGAAAAGCATGGAAACCATCCCATTATAGGTGATTTTTTCATGGAAGAAGGAACGTGTCTTCTTTTCTTCAAATTTAAATCATTATTTTACTACATAACTATAGTCGGCCTAAACCTGAAGAACTATTTACCTTATTACCTGACTTGTTAAGTAAAAAATGGGAAGGTTTAAGATGTAATTTTAATATTTTTAGAATATTCCCCCTAAAATAGTTTAAATGTGGCCTATGCAGGGAAATGAAAGAATTTATAGGTGTCTCATGGACCCAGATATTTCGGTTTCTGCCTTTCAAGGTATCCTTATGAAAGTGAACACAATTACAGGTAATGAAAGCAGCTCATTTTGGGGCTTCCCATGATCATTGTTGTTTCAGAAACATTCGTTTCTATTAGTTTTTTTTATATAAAATATTGAAAAAAAAAGATCTTTGTATCTTTCTTATGTTCTGTAGTCAGGCAGGGAAGGCCTTGTAGGATTCAAGGCACATGAAAATCTCAGACAGAGTAAAGTACCAAACACAGAGAGAAAAGCAGTGGTTTCTGGGACTGGGGTGAGGGAAGGAGGAATGAGAGATCAGTAGCCCAGGTTTCTCTGCGACTGAAATGTTCTTCAAGTAAATGGTTGTGCAATACTCTTAAAGTACTAAAGGCACCTCCATATACCATTGAAAAGGGTCAGAGTAAAATTTTATGTAAACTCAAATTATACTTTATTTAATGAACAAAATCTATTGAGCCACTACACAGGTGTGTACAAAACACAAAAATTACAAAGAGAGCAATGATAGCGGTGGGAAAACCATCCTTTGGTTTCTAGCCAGTATGAGCTGCTGCTTGGGGGTTGAGGCTGGTTGTTACACTGAGACAGGTGCTGGCTCAAGCCCTTCACGAACCTCTATAGCAGTGGCTAGATCCTGTTGGACCTCCGGGTCAGGCAAAAGAGCTGGTGGTTCTTCCAACTCAGAAGAGTGAATTAGAGCCATGACTACCAACTGCTCTGGTCCCAACAGGGCAGGTGGTGTCACCACTCTTCTTAACATGTGAGCTCCAGCACCAGGGAGGATTGAGGCCACCTTTGTCTCCAAAGAGACAGTGGGTGCCACAGTGGAAGCTGGGATGAGTTCCTGATGTTGATCATGCTGTTGCTCTGGGCCTGGTGCTGTAGCTCCATGAAGAGAAAGTATCATCAGCATGATTGAATTGTCATGTACCTTCTAAATAAAGGAAACTTTTCCCACCACTCAATGTTGCCTATCCAAGAACCAATCCCTGTGAAGTCTCCATGACTGAAGACCACCGGGACCGGGATCTGAGACTATTTACTGCTCTCCACCCGACTGCACTCTATGGAGGCTTGGTCAGTATGGCCCACCCTCTACCCTCCTCAGGACCACATCTCTCACCCCCAGTCCATCTCACCCACAGCTTCTGGCTCTGTGAGCTCAAAGTGTTGCAGCTGTGAGCGCAGAAGCTGGGCATGATGCTCCAGGTCTGAGTCTGACATATTGAGCCCCAGGCATGCCAGCAGCACTTTCAGGCTGGGAAATTCTGGGGGCTGTAAAAATATTCAGAATATTTTTCTACATATGTGTTCAATAAATAGGAACAATAAAAAGGAGGAGATTGCTTTGGGGATAGACAGTTAGGAAGCGGAATCAGAGGACAGGCACCCTCCCAAATGAATACCCCAGAGAAACCTGTGGGAGCAAGGAGTTAATTTTGGTGCTCTGTCATCACGTTTCTGAGGGAATAATCCATTTAGGCACCCAGGCTCCCATCTATGAAAGTGACACCTAGCCTGCCTATGAAGCTTAGAAGTTTTCAAAGGTGGCAACTCAGATTCCGGGGCACAATTTCTTGTCAATTTTCATTCTCAATTCTGTGCCATAGTGGACATTTCCAGTGCCTACTGCCAAGAAACCTGCTTCCTAGCAAAGATTTCTTCCCCAATCTGGAGTTAACCAATTTAGTGTCACCTTGAAACTCTGAAGTAGAAAATGATTTTGAGTGTGTGGAAAATGTTCATGATTTGTCTTTCCACACTTATTTTCTTGGGTCCTATGTGCAGAAAGGAATGAGATTCATCTGATGCAGAGATATATGGCAGTAACAGTTTAAAGCTAAAAACCCAGTAATGCTTTGAGACACATGCAGAACTTCACTACCTGGCAATTTAGAAGCAGCAAATTATGTATTTCCCACTAATGCCTAAGAGGCCTGTACTCTTCTTTGCAATGGGACATTTGCTTCAGCCAGAAAAAGAAAAATAGGAGGAGGCTGCAGCTTCCTGATTCTGGAAGTCTGCCCTTTCTAAGGCCTGTAGCTTTGAGTTCTTGCCAGACTCCGCCCCTCTGCTGAGAACTGAGAGGCCCCATCCCAGTTTGCTGAGATGCCCACTTTCTATCTCTGATTTCATCACTTATGGACCTTTCTCATTGATATCCCTTCTTGAATATCTTTCCTGAGGCCCAGGGACCTTCGTCTAAATTTCTGTATGCAGGAAAATAAAGCCATTCATTTATAGACAAAGCAAGAAAACAAACAAAAACCAAAAAAAAAAAAAAAACCTGCAAGCTACAATCATCTACCACACCCAAAATACCACGTGGCTGGGCTAAAATATTTCAATTTAGTCAATCACAGAATGTAAAAACACGTATGAACCTAATGCTGACCTCTAAAATTCACCACAGTCAGAACACCATGGCCCAAATTAATTATCCTTAAACCACCAAGGCTTTCCATGTGCATACTTTGCTCTCCAAATTCCATTCTTTTTTTAATTTTATTTTTCACTATTTCTAGCTGATACATTTGATGTTGGGGTTTTAACAAAGCCATCACAAAATTACTATTTTTCCTCCCTTACCCTGGTGTAATCTGAAGAAGTTGAGGGAAAAAAATAGGCAAGGCCTCAAAATAGGGGTTAAAATAATAATAGATACCTAGTTGACAAGAATGGGTCTCAATAGGTGAGTCAAATGTTCCTGCTAATCCTGAACCTCAGACCTAGGCAGATTTACCCTCCCGATTATGGGCAATACAGGGCACTGGAGGAAAACATGTGCTTTTTAAGGACAAGATGGGTAGCAAAAGAGAAAAGAGTGAAATTAGTCCAAGTATGTAGTTATTCTTCCCCAAGTAACCAATTAGTTATGTCAACTTTACTTTTACTAGGGTGGCATGAAAGGCCAGGATATGCAAAGGGAAGATACCTCCCTTGGAAGCCTGGCGTGGGAAATGGCATTCCCCTCCAGACAGAAAGGTCAATAACATCCCCGATGTTAAATAAGTCCATATGGAAACCATGGATGTCTGGTTCTAAGATTCATGCTGTTTTCACAGAGACATGCTGTCTTTGTAACTTCAGAATTCGGTCTAATAGACTTATTAGAATTATTAGTAGTCGTGACTGTGGTGATGAGATTACATTTCAAGTATGCAAGTCAATGTGTCTATTTATATCTCAAGAAAAGCCTTGCTAAGATTACATCATTTCTTATAATAGAGTGCTTTAAGGCCACTGGCATATTTTTATCTGAGAGACAGAACTCTCCATGTAATTATTTTATCATGTGTTTTTGCTCATCTCATTGACTGATAATTAAAGTCACTTTACTGGGTTTTGGGCAACATACCCAAACTTTTAAAAATGATTAAAATGATCTGCAATTACAGCATTCATTATTCAAAAGCAGTTTTTAAGGAGTCACCAATTCTAAACGTTTTGAAATATATAAACTTTATTTTTTTTTAAATATGATTAATGTGTTGATCTTTTAATAACAATACCTAAAACTTTTAAAAAGTGTGTTCATATGCATCAGTTTCACTTGAGCTTCTCATCATTCTAGAACATAAGTATTATCACTCTCTTTCTCAGGGATGGAAACTAAAGGTAAAGGTGGTGAGTGGCTCTCCAGAGTTATAGACTTAAGAGCATAAGGCTCGAACCTAGACTGTTATGGCTTCTAGGTTAGTATTTATTTCATGACATGTGCTTCCTCTAGGCCAGAGGCAAGGAGGAATTCACATTGTGGTTATTGCAGAAATCTATAATGTCCATTCATTATCTCAAGGATCATTGAAAACAAGATGAAATAATGATGTGGCTTTCAATTATTCATGTGAAAAGAAAAAGTTCCAGATATGGAATTCTGTATTCCTATAGAGCTGCACTAGTAGCAATAGAGACAGGAAGGTTGAGTCCCTTCGTGAGAGAGGAAGGCTCTCTTAAAAAGGACTTAGTAGAACAATTGCAGGGTCATAGGGAAGCTCTATTTTTAATTTCTTGAGGAATCTCCACATTGTTCTCCAAAGTGACTGCACCAACTTGCATTCCCACCAACAGTGTAAGAGGGTTCCCCTTTCTCCACATCCTCTCCAACACACGTTGTTTCCTGTCTTGCTAAATTTGGCCATTCTAACTGGTGTAAGGTGGTATCTCAATGTGGTTTTAATTTGAATCTCCCTGATGGCTAGTGATGATGAACAATTTTTCATGTGTCTGATAGCCATTTGTATGTCTTCATTGGAGAAGTGTCTGTTCATGTCTTCTGCCCATTTTTTGACATGACTATCTGTTTTGTGTGTGTTGAGTTTGAGAAGTTCTTTATAGAACTTCCCTATTACCCTGCAATTGCACTACTGGATATTTACCCAAAATGTAGGAAGGGGATGGAGGCAATAGTGGGTCCCAGAGAGGCAAGAATTGAACCTCAGCAAGAATATTCTTAGCAGGGTAATAGGGACACAAGAGTTCCAACAGTTCTAGATGGAAAGCTGGGTTGAATGAATCTCTGCCCCTCAGAAACTGTAAGTGATGAAAACATTTAGCTAAATTTTAATTTGCACATACCATTGCGTGATTGATTTCTGATTTTTTTCCTCCTCACCTTTTCTCTACTTTATGTTAAGACCACTTGCAATAAGGATTATTTTCTACTCAATATAGCATATTTCCTAGACACACTGAGTACCACAGGCTCAGACGTATACAGTAGGATTTTCCTCAAGCAACTCGAAGCTTACGGTCCCAGAGGTATGCCTTAATGGTCTATAACTCTAAAGTGAAATTCTTGAGATAACTATTTTTAGTCATCTGTTAAGGACTGAATATTTGTGCCTCTCAAAAATTCATATGTTAAAATCCTAATTCCAGTAAGATGGTATTTGGAGTTGGGGGCCTTTGGAAATAATTAGGTCACAAGGGTGAGCCCTCATATATAGGATTGGTGTCCTTATAGGGAGAGGTCAGAGGGCTAACTAGCTCTCTTTACACCACATGAGGATACAATGAGCAGTTAGCAATCTGCAGTGTGGAAGAGGCCTCTCACCAGAACCTTACCATGCTGGCACTCTGATATTTGACCAAAAACCTCCAGGATGATACTCATTTCTATTGTTGAGAAGCTACTAAGTTTATGGTATTTTGTTATAGCAGCCCAATATGACTAAGACATTTTCCTTATATTCCCATAAAACCTATCACAATAATTTTCATAGGGTAGATTTTCCATTAATGCTGATTAACATATCCTTTCTAATTCCGCATGCTTATCATTTATCTGTGATGAATATTATCCTTCTCTAAAAGATGCAACCCTGGCCAATTAATAAAAAAATCATTAAACATTCAATCACTTCATTAATGTATCTTGAGTGCAATGAAAAATCAGGTGGGTGGAACAGATAATACACTAAAGGATTTGTTTTTGTCATTATTTCATTGTTTTGAGCTGTGATGGGATTTGCCTTTGAAAACATTTGTACTTCTCATTTAGATGAGCTCTGTGTCATCCAGAGAAAGATGAAAAGCAATCTCTGGGGGGATGCAAGATGGCGGGGAACTAGGAGGAGGCTCTGGTTCAACCTGTCCCCTAAAGTGAGCTGATTACCTACCAAGGAACTCCGATCACTCATGAAATCAGCCTGAAATCAGAATTCTACTCGTCAGGATCTCTACGGGGGCAGAAGACACCAGTGGGCAGGTAAAGCAGAGTGAGAATGCCAGACTGGTATCAGAAGATAAACAAAAGGGGGAGGGAGCCACCAGAGGAAACGCACTGGGAAGTAATACCCCACTACGAGAGTGCCCTACGACTGGGGACCAGTATTAACTTGAAGACTGATAAAAAGCACTCAAAAAGAGAAAAGATCGCAGGGTGAAATTGTGGGAATTGGAACTGTTAGGGACAGGGGCTTAAGTCCCCCACGGAGGGCAGACACCCCTGGCCCTGAGCCAGAGAGAGTGCAGCAGAGAAACCAGGTCTTGATCTCTGAGCTGTGAGGAGACCTCCTAAGGGCGCTTGGCGTGTGGCAGGGGCTGGGACCCTCCTGGAGCAGAAACAGACTTTTGCAGTCCCCACGTGTGTGCCATGCCAAGCTAGCAGAGCCTGAGACGCGCTCCACCCCCTCCCCTGAGAGAGGCTCTCGGGCACCAGCGGGGGGCTCTCTAGGACCCAGAAAGTCTGACTGCTCCTGGCTCAAGCCAGCAGGAAAATCTCAGTGTGCCTTCCCTGCTTGGAAACTCTCTGGTGGTCTGGAACTGCCCAGACAGCTGCTGCTTGTGGTTTTGATTACAAGCAGGACACACCGGTGTCCCCAGAGATCGCGCCTGGGAACCTGCTCTGCAGCACCCAGAGGGGAACGGACTGGGGCTTCTCTCTGGGGGGGAGGTATGGGTGTAGTTTGCTTTCCCCTAAACCTCCAAGAACCATCGGGAGCTGTCAAGCGGAGAGAAAACAAATGAACAGACATAAAAACCTCCAGAGAACAAAAGCCTAAACGTCCAGTTTCCTCAGAGCCCACCCCCTTGAGGGGGGCAGGAGGACTTAACTCAGGAAACACCACCTGAAAACCCACTTGGCAGGCCCCTCCCCCAGAAAGCCAATCCATCGAGAAGACAACAATTATTACTACTTCATAGATACGTTTAATTTTTAATTCGTTCCCACTATTCTGGTTCATTTTTTAAAAAAAAAATTTAATCTTTTTAATTTTTTTAAAATAGATTTTTCTAGCCTATTTACCATCACAGTGAGACGTCCAGTACATCAAATTACATAATAACTTTTTAACCTGAACTTTTTGATACATATACCCATGTTTTTCTTTTGCTTTTCTATTTTTTATATATATTTTTTAAATTTCACTTTAGTTTAGTTTAGATCATTCTTCTCTTTATTTTTATTTGCTAATATTCATATAGAGTTAAAATTCAAGGTAATCTCCTTTCCCCAATAAATGCTACCCCTTAGTAAACCAATTTTTAATCCCCTGATATCTTAGGAAAGTTGTATCCTTTAAAAAAGATATCAAGATACATCCAGGAAGAAGCAAAATAAACTTCCTCGCCCACACTGAGAATTTACAACCACTCTCCCATCTTTTGCTCCTACCAGTATTTTTGTATACTTGTATTTGTCCTAGTACTCCCAAAATCTTATACTTAGGGTTCTTTTTGACGAGGTTCGTTTCTTTGTTTGTCTGTTTGTTTCTTTGTTTTGCTTATACATATATATGTACATTTTTTTCTTCTCTTGTCATTTACTTTTATCAGTCTTTTTTGTTTGTCTGTATTTGTTTGTATACTTCACAAACCTTACCTTGGGACACATTTGGGCTGAGCCTTCTCTTTTATCCTTCTTTCTTTTTCCTCTCTCTCTCTCTCTTTCTCTCTTTTTCGGCATTCTTTCTTTTTTTCTTTCATTTGGGTGGGGACTCCTGATTGCTCAGAAGCATTCCAGGGTGCACCTTCACTGCACCAAGGTCGATACATCCAGCTACAACCATTCAGCCAATTCTCACCAAAATGCCTAGGAGGAGGAATGCCCAACAGAAGAAAAATTCAGAGGATGGGCCCTCTGCAACAGAGCTAATGGCTACCGACATAGACATTATGTCGGAAAGGGAATTCAGGCTAACAATTATCCAGGCAATAGCAAGGTTGGAGAAAGCCATGAACAACCAAATGGAATTGATTAGGGCAGAACTGAGAGCCACCAGGGATGATGTTCACAATATTAGGGCAGAACTGAAAGCCACCAGGGATGATGTTCACAAGGCTCTCAATGAGTTCCAATCTAATCTAAATTCTCTAAAAGCTAGGGTAACTGAGACAGAAGATAGAATTAGTGATCTGGAGGACAAACAGAGAAAAAGGATCAGGAGGAAGCCTGGAACAAATAGCTTAGAAACCACAAAACAGAATCAGGGAAATAAATGATGCCATGAAACGTTCCAACGTCAGAATTATTG
>PISX010028546.1:0-21367 GCA_004024625.1 Mellivora capensis | reverse complement strand
AAAAAAAAAAAAAAAAAAAAAAAAAGAATTAACCAGCTCTGGGACAATCAGGTCTCTAAGTCCCCCAAAATATCAAAACATCATAAGATACAGAAAATTTTAAAAACATGATTAATACCAGTGTGGACACTGAGGCATGGAGAGTTTGAAGGACTGGCCCAAGCCACACAGCCGGGAAGTGGCAGACCTGGACATGAATGAGATGCAGCTGCCTATAAAGATCCTGCATAGATTCAGCTTCAGGATTGTTTCCTGGTTCTTATCTTTGCTCCCCAGGGGCTCTAATGATCTCAGGCACAAATGGCCGATGGGATACAAAGACAAAAGTGCTTTTAAAGAGAACAAAGAGCAAAACTCTTGAAAGTTGACATTGGGAAATTTGACATTTGCTCCATGGAAAGGTGGTACAGGTTCATAAAGCTAATAGAACTGGGATCATTTAGCCAGGTGAAGAGAAGGCTGAGTTGCCATGTTGGTTTGTAAAGGATTGTGACACACTGGACTTGGAGAGCTGGGATTTATCCCCTTCTCCACAAAGGACTCAGGACAACAGTGAAAAGTTACCCAGGAACATTAATCATAAAACAGTAGTGGATTGTTGGGTAAGGACATGAATCTACTCAGGAAACAATCTCACCCTCCACCAGCCTTCCCGTCCATGCTTATACACTATTCTTAATTCTCATAATTATTATAATAATTAAAGTATAGAGTGAAATGGAATAATATCTTCAAAACCCTTTATTTTATATTATTCTATCTTAAATAATTGTCTTCTCATGTAATTATTTGTGAAAGGTTTGAATTTTAATGCAAAGTGCATTGAGTGCAAGAATATCTTGCTATCATTTTAACCAGATTCCAAATCTGTGATTATCAAGATGGTGAGGAATTCACTACCAGTCATAAGGGTATAGGATGGGCCTGGGGAGTGGGGGGAAGGTGTCCTGGCCCTACGCTTCCAAAGTCACACAAGAGAATAGGGGTTAAGTTAGTTTCTGAAAAGTAGGAGTCTTTTGTCTTCCATATGATGATTAAAAATAACTGTATTATTCAAGTTTCATAATCATTTATAGGTAGGATCGTGCTTCTCTATTGTTCCTTTAAATCTGGGTGGCTCTTTACATCTGTGCCAAACTCAGGCACAGAAGTGATAGTCTTGGTGCCTGGTGCACAGCCTCTCAAGGTGCACCACCTGGTTTGTAGAGGAGTCAGGGTTGATTCTGCTACTCCATCAAGTACTGACATCCTGTTCCCAAGCTTACAGAATCTCCCCTACCAAATACATGGAAACATTCTTCCAATTTTTCAATCCCAAAGACCTCCTTTTCCCTTTCTCCTCTCATCCATTTCCTTAATTCAGGCTTTCAAGAACAAGTGAATAAGAGGGATTGTCTTTGAACAATTTCTGCCTTTGGCCTTGGAACACATATACGGTAAACCCAAAGGCCTTCCCCATTTTTTTTTAATGTATTTTTTTTAAGATTTTATTTATTTATTTGTCAGAGAGAGGGGGAGAGAGAGTGAGCGAGCACAGGCAGACAGAGTGGCAGGCAGAGGCAGAGGGAGAAGCAGGCTCCCTGCCAAGCAAGGAGCCCGATGTGGGACTCGATCCCAGGACGCTGGGATCATGACCTGAGCCGAAGGCAGCTGCTTAACCAACTGAGCCACCCAGGCGTCCCAAGGCCTTTCCCATTTTAATGAAGGAAAGAAAAATACAGTGAGAACAAAATGTAATGGGGTATCTCAATAAATAGATTCAGAGTAAGGTGGGGTATGTCACATCAGCAAGGTACTGCAAATCTATTCTTACTGAGCCTTGCACCTAACATTGCCATCTGCCATCATCTGCTGCCTCCAATAAAGGGCTTTGTAACTGCTAGTGACCAGCTGGTCGTTTCTCTCATTATTCAATGCAAATATGTTATACCAAGAAAGTATGACATGAAATAACATTTCAAAATATAATGCCACATTAGAAAAAAATCCTGAATACCAACAGAATGCAGTTTTGGCCATGGGACTAAAAACAGCTTGTTGGAACTCATTTTGTTTGTTATAACTAAGCCACTCTGGAATGATTTCTTCTTTTCCAATGTGTAATGGTTCATTTCATGCATGGAACAACTGTAATGAAAACAGCTCTTTACTAAGTCTTTGCCTTTTGGCTTTAAATTGCAATTAAAATAACATTACTCAGGTCTTGATTGTTCTCATCTTTACCTCTGGTGCTTAGGTTGTGGTGTTTATCTAAAATTCTTTGTCTCATATAGAAATACGCAAAAAGCTGAGAAAATCAATTTTAATGAAAGCATGGATGGGCGAAACAGATAGTACTCCAAAAACTCAGAGATTGCAAGAAGCTTTTAAACAGAAGCAACAACCATCATGAATTGCATCAATAAAGGAATTAAAGACTTGGAAGGCAGCCAAAATATACAGTTGCAGGCAAGTGATGAAAGGGTGTTAATAAATTTACATCCCATTATGGGGGACAGTCAAGGTTAGGCATTATGGCCAAACAGAGATGTTCAGAAATAAAATAGATTGCTTCTACCCTGTTGGAAGTGGGGGTGGTGGGCAGTTCTGTTTTGTGGACTCTGGGACCACACAGGGATCTGCAGGAAAAGGCAGCAGCTCACTCTTCACTCTCCAAATCCATCCCCATCTGTGATTTTTCTTCTTTCTCTTCACAAAAGACAAGCCACCGAAGCCATGACTTTTCAAAGTATCCAGAAATCCATGTCTGCAGCAGCAGAGCATGGGAGAGTACCAGTTCTCTGCCATCATTCTGATCAATCCTGCTTCCCAAATCTGTGCTGTCTGGTTCTTCTCATCCCTCACTACCACTGCCCTTACTTAGTCCCCATCCTTTCTCAGTTATATACCCCTGTAACAGGTCTCCCCCTAACGTCAAGTCATTCCCAGTGCTGCAAGAATCATCTTTAGATAAATGATAGAAATTGGAAGACGGTCAATCTCTTTTATGACTCCTGATTATCTACTCAATGAGAGCCAAGTTCTTCAGAACGTGTTTTTGTTTTATTCTCTCTTTTTTAGTCTTATGGCTTTTATATCTGCATCTCATCCCCTGTTTTATTTTGGGAAACCCACCAGTGTGTGCTGTTGGTAGGAAACAACACATTGCTTCTGTCCAATAGTTTTCCAAAATACATTTTCTTTTTATGTGATACTGCATCTATTTCTATTGTTTGCCAGTGTGACTCTGATCTGCAGAGACAACAAATTCCCTTGTGGTCTCTTACTTGCTTTTTTTCTTTAGCCTTATTTTTTGATATCCCTAATCCCTTCCCTGGATTAAATCCTGTCCTCCCAGTGTACTTGGACCCCACTGAATGCCGCATGCTCTCTCTCCTCCAGGTACTTGTACATACTATCTCATCCTCCCTGAACATCCTTTCCCTGGTGCCTTCTTAGACATACTTCAGTTTAGATGTCAGCTCCTTCAGGAAGCTTTTGTTGGTATTCAAACAATGGGCCATCTCCTCTTGTAGGATTGTAGCTTTACTCCTTTGTTGACATGAAATTACTGGCTCATCTTTCCTTTGGCTGTAAGTTCTAGGAGGATATGGACTTTTCACTTTTTAATAAAATTTTTATTTTATTTTATTTTTCTTTAATTAATTAATCGATATTTTACTCTTATTTCTCTTGTACCTAGCTCCTCAAGGTAGGGTATAGGAAAACAGTAATCATCCTCCCAACAAGTAAGTTGTCAAGTTAAGTTAGTTGTAGGTGAACTAGGAACATGTATATTTTCCCCTTTTTTGATATAAATATTATCAAATATTATTACCTTCCAGGATGGGATGTTCTACATTTCAATTATTCACTTACCATCTTCATAACATTTGCCAGCTCTAAATAATGCCTGTGCTATTATCTGCTTAAGAGTTCTCTTTAAATAAATTCCTTTTAATTAAAATATACTTATTTAAGAAGGCAACTTTGTACCACTAATGTAGGTAAAAAAAGAAATAAAACAAAACCATTATTTGCCATAAATAGAAGGTTCAGATCCATATGAAGGTAAAGCAATATGCAAATATTAAAACTTTACACAGGAATATTAATATTAAACAATGTACACATACTTTGAAATATGTCTTGTGTTCAATCACAGATGGACAAGCCATGCTTTGGAACCAATGTTTTATATTGTAAGAACCATCTATAGCCTTGTTTTAAGGTAGTCTTTAACCCTCCATACTTCAGTTGTTAAGATAAACATGTGAGATCAAATTAAGTTCTTCTTATAAACTGTAAATTCTATACAAGGGTAAATTGTTATTAGTTTTATTCTATTTGTCTTGCAGAAGATAAACAAGTGAAGGAATAAGACCACAAAGAAGTCAGGCCAGGGAGAAGGAGTCACATTTCATTCATATAGTTGCTCATAAAAATGTAACTCGGTTTTACTTAGACTTCCAGAGGATGCCAGAATTCAAAGCTATTCCAGGAAATTGTTTTTCATGTCACTAACCCATTACCAAAGTCATTTTTCAGATTGTGAAGTTGAAAATATCTCATTTTAAATTAATTACAATTTCAGTCTCAGAGAGTGTGTTAGTTGGAAATAAAGGTTATGAGTACATTAACTGTACCACCAATATAAATCATTTAAAAGTAAATATTCACACAAAGTCAAAGCTCACAAAAACACACACCATACTTTTATAAAACAAATCCAAAATAATTCTATTACAAAGAAGTTTCATTCTTATTTTTCTGATGCATGTGTTTAGTTACGAGTATCCTTATTAAAAACATGAGGAGCAAAACAAAAACAAAAACAAAACAGAACAAAAAAGCATGAGGAACCACCACAAACTCACTATCCAGACCAAGAACTGAAATGTTAACCAGGACTTCCATCTCCCCACTTCTCCACATCTCATCCTCTCCTCCCTCCCTAGCAGTGGTTCTCATCTTGAATTCTGCGTTTATCATTCTCTTTATCAGCAGCTTTCTTCCTCATGGTTTTAAGATACCTCTGTGTCTGAACAATGCATTAGTTAGCTTTATTTAGTTTGGAAATTATACAAAGGGCATTGAGATGTATGTAGTCTTCTGGGAATTGTTTTTTGCACTTGATACTGTATCATATCACTAAGATTACTGAGTCTTTTTACATAGAGTCGCAGTTAATTGTTTTTTAATATACACATGCACACACACGTGTGTAATATAAGTAAATTACTTATCCATTCTTCCTACTTGGGCATCTAAATGGTTTCCAATTTTACTGCCGCTCTAACTACGTTATTGTTGTTGCGCAAACACAGGTGAATAATCTTGAGAGCACACCCAACAGGCTTTCCTAAACAGCATTGGGGAAACTTGTGGTGATGGGGGCAGTAGATCTACAAAGTTGTTTGGTGTTGCCACTACCTGTGATGATTAATATGAAATAAGCAGGGGCTTGTTACAATAGGTAGCCCCCATATTAAGGAGTTAAAGATAGTGAATTCTCTGCTCCCCTCAAGAAGGAAAATGGATATGACATTTTATTTTCACAGTCTGCATTATAAAAGTTAATTATTCAAAATAAATAATAATTTCCATATTCATTTGATTTTGGAGAAAGCTTGCAGAAAGGCTGGAGAATGTTATCAATCAGTAGCTCTTAAACTTTATTGCATATTATTTACAAATCACTGGGGGGAGATTTTTTAAAAATTCTGATGCCTAGGTCATTCTACAAACCAATTCTGTCACACTCTCTGGGAGATAAAGTTCCCTGGGGATTCCAATATACAACCAAGATTGTGAATCCCTGCTCTAAGCCTTAGGATCTAACCTGTGTGTTAATCTCTCATCCTTAAACATGCGCAGGCTGACTGAGCCTGGGAGAAGGAAAGAGTGCTCAGAAGACAATATTAAAGAAACATAAGGAAAGAGAAGTAAAAATTTCAAATTCACAACCATTTTAAAAAACAGCAGTTCGCAAACAAAATAGTTCACCTGAAACCGAGAAAGTCCCAATCACCTTGATTCTTAAGAGGTAAGAAGTAGCTGCTGTACTTGAAACTTTGCTTGAGTTTCTCTGTTTCTCTCTCTCCCTCTCTTCAAAGTACATTTTGAAATGTTCTTCCTCCCTCCACCCATCCCAGCATTGGCGGGCAAGCTCTGGGAATAATTAGAAAATGAATGAAATCTAGAACTAAGGTTTTTGTATTGAAATCCATTTCCTTTTTGGTCACTTTCTTGCTGTTCCTCCTCTAGGTCCTTTGCACTAAATGTCACTCACTCTCATCGCATAAAGAACTCTGTTTGGAAACTAAGGCAGGATGCCGGCCCTTCCTTCAAGAGAGTTTAATCTATAGCATTTTATTGTCCTCTGTCTACCGAGTAAGCATTTGTCAAGCAGGTGCTATGTGCTGTGCCCTCAGCAAGGTAGTGAGGCTGAGGAAATGAACAAGGCATAGTCCACAGTCTGGTGGGGAAGACAGATTTCCAAGCAAATAACATCTTTCAAAATTAATGAACAAATCTAATTTTTGAAATAATCATATATTTAGATGTTTTAAAACATAGAAAGCGTAAAAGTAAAAAGTCTACCTTCTACCCTTGTCCAGTTCACAAACACCTTCCAGTATAAGCAGTGTTATTAGTTTCTTGTGTGTTACCAGAGATTTTAGCATATATGCAAATATAAATATGAACACATGTTTATTACTTTTCCCTTCTTTCACACTGCAGTCTTTCCATAGAAATATATGAAGACCTTCTTCATTATTTTACAAAGGTACATAGTTTTCACTGTTTTGGTATTCCATAATCTATATTACCAACTCATAGAGACAGATATTCAAATTTTTTCTCCAATATTTTTCTATAACAAATAATGTTACAATGAAGAGCTTTGTACATATGCCATTTCATCATCTCATGCATGTAAAATCTAAGATAAATTCTTAGCAGTGGGATTATTTAGTCAATGAACTTGTACTTTCTTTAAAAATATATAATTATCCTGTCATGAGATTTTTAAAGTATTTATTTATTTAATATTTATGCCCAACATGGGGATTGAACCCCCCGACCCTGAGATCAAGAGTCACGTACTCTTCTATCTGAGCCAGCCAGGTACCCCTGAACTGGTGGTACTTTCAATTGATATCACCAACAATATATGGAGGTATTTGTGTCTTCCCTCCATTGCCAGCACACAATGTTCATTGAAATTTGAGTTTTTGCTGATATGATGGATAGTGACTTTTGCTGATATGGTGTGATGTTAATTTGCAACCCTTACTATGAGTGAGACCGAACATCTCTTTATAGCACCAGTTTTATGTAAGTAGAGGTGAAAGTTGCACTTAAATTAAGTAGAACAGAAACAATGACAGATGATAATCTCTGACAGATGATATATATAATGACACTCACCTTAAGCACAATCCTCAGCAGTTTGCATTGGATTCTTTTTCAAAATGCCTTACCCAGTCATGGTAAAATCATGACGAGGACACGGCTTTTTTTGTTTGTTTGTTTGTTTGTTTGTTTTCTTTTCTATCAGATTCATTCTACTTGATCTTTCAAAATTCACCATGGCCTCAACTTCTGGATTGCTACCAATGTTTTCTATGAGTTTGATCTTCATTCAGCTTATTCGAATTCATGCTTGTCACCATTCAGATGTTTTGGTGCCATTTTTGCTACTTCCTTTTTTCATGTGATTTTTCTCAAGTTCTCCTATATTATTACGTGCTTAATTCTTAAGCTTATAACTACAAGAAAATTTTAACTTGTGAAGCATTTTAGGGTTTACACAGTGGTTTTAGGTACATGATCTCATTTAAGGCACTCAATAGCTGTCATTTACTCTTGAGAGATTGCCTCCATTTTAACGCAGAGAAACAAGGTGATTTGCTGTCAGCCTTACAGCTAGCCTCTCCTGGGTCATGGTGGGATCCATATGAAGAACTCGAAGTCCAAATCCGGTACATCTTTTAACTAGGCTTGAGGTAGTTGACTGTGACAAAATGATCTTTGGTTCTCCTTCGCCTCCGTGTCTATCTCCTGCATCCACAGAGAGGTCATTAGCAGCCTGGTGAGCAAAGGCACTAACAGGATCTCATTCCCCTGATTTCCCTCCCCAGACTTCACTTGCATTGACTTTTCTCTGGGTCCAGCTGTCAGAACACACATTCTAGTCAGAGTGACTTAAGAGATTTACTTCATAGGCAAGTCAGTGCACAATAGATTAGGAATTTCTTCCAGCTTCCTCCTGACCTGGTCTTGTTACAAGGTTTGTCACTACAATCAGAAGGACTGAATCACCTACGTTGTCAATTGGGATATTTGTTCTTTGGTCTAAAATAAATTAACACAGCCCTGAAAGAAACCTTTTATCCCGTTGGTATCCATCATCACCATTCTTTGAAGTGTTTTTGAAAGGAGCAGTTGAACCAGAACATTTTATGAAATTGTCAGTATGAGTCCTTGGAGGGCCAGACCTAAACAGCAATGTGAAGAGAGCAAGCACACATTATTTTCCTCTGCTTCAGAGCCTTTCATCTTCAGCACAGCAAGCTGTGTGTGGTTTCCTTCTTTGTACAAGGGCACTCTGTTTTATTTTGGTCTGAGCCTCCATGGCATCAACTGACAATTTCATAAAAGATTCTGATCCAATTGAATTAAATGGTGAACTTCATGATGTGCACAAGGTGTAACCTGACTCCCATTATGATTATTATTAGGCTTCATAACTTTCTTATCTGGTAATATTAGTGATTTGCTATGAGTCTCTTGGCCACATCCCTGTGGATGTTTGAGAAACAAATCCGGCTGAGCAGTGAGTCCTGCCTTATAATAAGTGAAGCTGCCTTGTGGAAAGCCAAGAAAAGAAAAGACTTTGAGGGTAAGAGGCTGACCTTTGCTTCAATGGGCATAGGCGGGTGGTGATAAAGACACAGAAATGATTTTGGAGGAAGTTTACAAACAAAGCACAGTTATGGATACTTAGCTGGAAAATGCTATTAAATTCAATGCTTCCCAAAGGATTAATGCTCTTTTCTTTAATACCAAATTCCATTCCCATCACGTTCAACTTTAGTTTCTGTTTTTCACCTTTTCTTCCACAACAATTATTTATTTACTTTTTTCCCTGTCTCTACCTCCTTTCAGTTACATATCTCCAGAACTGAGCGAACATCCAATAAATATTTGTTGAGTTCATAACTGAATGGATCCAAAGCTGACTTGGATCCTGGTCCTGGTCCCCTCTCCATCCTCTTCAGGGTGTCTTCTCTCTCCTATGCTTTCTACCTTTCTGTTTCTGCTATTTTGGTTCTTCCCTTTCAACGTTTAAAATTACTAATGTGTCTCTCTCTCACTTTGAAAGCAAAAGTAGGAAGAGGTTTTGTCAATCTAATACCGCTTGCAACTCTCACTCTATCATTCTATGCTCTTTCTAGTCTAAAGTCATGAAATGCCTATCTATACTCACTGCCTTGTTTTCCTTGCTTTTTTCCTGCATTTTCCAACTTCTGCCCCTTATGGTGCCCCAAGGAACTGTAGGCCCCTTCCCAATGTTTATTAACTTTTTTCCTTTGGTAGCATTAACATTGTCAGTACTCACTCCTTCTTGAAACACCTTTTTCATTGGCATCCCGACCCAGTGTTTTCCTACTTGTTCTTTTTCCCCTTCTTATCTGTTTCCTTTGAAAGGTCCTCTCCTTTGCCTGTTTCTTAGACATTGGTGCCCTCAAATATTGGTGTCCTTAAGAGCACTCCACCTCCTCTCCCCAGGTAGTTTCTCTTATTCTCCAGGCCTCCATGATCTCCCCCTCCGAGTTCTCCCAGACCTACTTACAGAGACCAATAGAAGTGCTGCAAGGATCTGCACCCAGGTGCCTCTCAGCACTTCACCCAGAAAATGCTCAAACATTCTTCATCTATTCCAGAATTTTACTTCTTTTCCTATTTCCCAGTTTCCATGAACAGTGCCCTCATCCTTCCGGTGGTCCAGTCCTGACTAGAAAAGCAAGCATTACCCATAACTTCTATTTCGTCCTTACCCCTCTACCGAATCACAAGATGCTTCCATTGAAACATTTAAAATATTTCTTCTTCTAGTCTCTGCTGGCTCTGCCCAGGTACAGGCCACCACCCTCTTCACATTTGTTACTAAGACTTTCTTCCAGGTGGTCTGTCCAAACTTCATCTTGCTGGCCTACAGTCTGTTTCCATACATGGCCGGATTGATCTTTCCAGAATGCAGACTTGGCAACATCCCTCTCTACTTAAAGCCCTACATTTCCCATTTTATTAAAACAAACACGTCAGCATATCAAACTGGATCCTACAGAACGCTCACATACTGCTGCTCGCTTCTCGTGTTCTGCTTCACACCCTCATCCTCAGGTCCTAGCCTAGCTGTTACTTCCTCCAGAAATCTTCCCTGACCACCAGAGGCTGAATTAAGAGTCCTCTTGTGTTTTTACCACAGCGTGCGAATATCATATTTTTTAGTGAATTGTAATTGGGTTTTTTTTCCTCATAAGTCCTCTCAAGTAATAAGTTTCTTGAAGGCAAAAGTTGCTTTTATCCTTCTTATCATTATGTCCCAGGGATATTTCCTGGCATATACTAAATACTCACTTAATATTTATAAGACAAAAAAGATGAGTCTGCCTAAATTACTTGACATAGTTCCTACTCTTCAGTAAAAGTTTGGGATAGAATGATATATATAAAATGATCAAGGTAGTCCTTCAATAAACATTATTTCTTTTCCCTCTCTTATTTGGTTCCTAAGAAATATTTACTTAGATCTGTGGAGTGGATTAATTTAGTCTTACAATGATTTCACCTTTTATACTAAAACTTATTGCCATTTAGAGCCAATAGAAGTATAGAACTTTATGGCTGCAATTGTCTTATCTATAGTTCAATGCCCCGTGAAAGTACTGCAATCATATTTCTAGAATAAATTGAAGTCTATTGAGAATGAACAGAATGTACTAGCCATAGGGTAGCTGTTCCATAGAGTGACACTCAGACTGGTTCTTGGATTTCCCAGTTGGAAATTCAATCAATTATCAGATGTCTTCACAAAAGAAAATAATAAGGATTCTTATTAACAATGATAAAAATATCTCATGGATGGATGCGTCTATGCTATTTACTAAACACATGAATGCACATGCAGATTCCATTCAATTAGTACTTACAGAGAAGCAAAGAGCCAGGGTCAGATAATGTAGCTATATAAACCATAGCAAAGCATATAGAAAAATGCTGTTCCAATAATACTTTTGTTCTTTTTCCCTACTTTCACATTTTGAAATTGGTGATGAAAATGATGCATGTCTTACAAAAAAGGATAACATTTAGATAAGCCTTGAGTACCATGCTTGACCCTCACAACAATCCTAAAAGGACTGAACAGATGTTATTTTCACTTCCAATATGAGGACAATATGAGGCAAAGTCTATGTATTTGTCTGTTTAGTTATTCATCACCTATTGGACATGTCCTATGTCCTGAATACCTTGACAGGCATTGAGATGTGAAAACAAAAAAGATCACCACCTGCTCAATCACTTCTACTTCTAAGATTTGTTACCTCCTCCCCTCACCCTCATGTATCTCTGTCTCCATTCCCTAGTTGTCTAGTTTATTCTCTAGAGCTCTATGTACCTGGGGTGGGACTAGAGGATGGAGGGAAAAGGGGAAGGAGGGGGGACAGTGAGAGCAAGAGGGAGGAAAGAGTAGAAGAGGAAGAATGGGGATGAAAATGTACAGCTCTCGGAAACAATGAGTAGCCTTGGGTCACTCACAGGTTTTTCCCTTTCCAGTTCTCATCTAGATACCTCCAGCCACATCTCCCTCATTTCTTGTCTTGAAATGCCACAGCATTCTATGCAGCCTTAGAAACCACCCTCCCTCCACACTTTCTAGGCCAGATATAGTTAATTGGTGCTCGCTTCGATGTTTGCCTCCTTGGATGTGCCTTGTTGAATCTGAGTCTGGAAAGCCAAATTCACCATTTGTAGACTCTTGCAGCTAGTTCTGGATACCAACTAGATACACTTATGCAAGATTTGGAACCTGGTAATGAGGTGAATGCTAGCACCCTTCCATTGTTTCTGCTGGCAAACAAGATCTAGGGATGAGGGCTGAGAAGCCGTGTGATGTGGATTTTTGATCCCTGCAACAAATCTATGGCTTTAATTTTTGCACTCAATGGTTCCACTGGTGGTCTCCTTATTACAGCTCCTCTAACACTTCTCATGATTTTAGTGGCATTTAATTTCTGTATTAAATTCCTTTCTGTTCAAAATACCTATAGAGGTTCTTGTTTTCTCTACAGAACTGTGGAAAATACACAAACTTTTGCTCAAATTAATTTGAAGAATTTCTGTTTTTCCAACCAAATCTGTCCTGCCTGAGACAGGGAAGATATTAAGAAAATATCATGAAAGCAGAGAAAGTCTTACAGAATGTACAGTCTAGTGACTTACTTTGTTTCATGCAGCTTTTAGTGAGGAAGCCTGGGTTTGAATCCAGATCCTTTGACCCTGGATTCAGAGTCTTTTACTTCTATTACCTATCACTTTTCCAAAGCAGTTAGAATATTACTTCAGTAGCTGGCAAAAAGTAGAAAATCAGCATATGTTTTTCCATTTGAATAGAATTTTCAACATCTCACAGGATATATTTTAAACATAAACATAGGAATCACTATGTGAAAACCATTTCATTCTTTTTGGAAACAAGTAAAGAAAACCCTCTATATTTAGAAAAGCAGTAGAAATGCGAAAAGAGTTAAAAGGTAAGACTTTCAATATTAGAAAGTAGGTAATTTTTTCTATTGCAGTAAAAAAATACATTTTGATTATAAAATAAAAAAATTCTACTTTCAAAGATTTAAAAATCATGGACATGTCATTTATGAAAATTACTTTTGAGTTTTAGTTTTCATTTAAATTCCTTCTTATACCAGAGTGAGTTGAATTATTCAGCAAAACTTCCATTATTTCAGAGCAATATTGCTTAACAGCTAACATGGACCCAGTGAATGTTGTCTAAGGTCATTGGAATGACTATTGAACCTGATAGAATTATGTAGAATTGCTTTATGTACCTATTTATCTTATAGAATTTCAATTATATCTTGTTGATATTTTATGCAATCTGAAAGCCCTAAATATAAGATCTATGATAAATTTATACAACACTTATATATGTGAATTATAGATAATTTACGTAAATTACTGTCAAAAATAATAAGTGATACGACATAGGTATGAACAAATAATTGGATGAAAAATGACTTATTCTACCCACAAGAGATGAGCAAATCATCGTGTTTCAAAAATAAGCAAGAATATACCAGACCTGGGGAGTGGGAGCAAGTAAGGTTGAAGTTCAATGTAACAGAACAGCGCTGAGTAACAGGAAATTACTGTATACTTAAAAAGTGTAACACATAGGAAGAAGGTTATGTTTGTGTCACTATAAAGTAAGGTACCAGGTGTAGAACAGACTGAGGCCGAGTCAAGAGGGTTTAGAGGGTATGGTTGTATACTCTGAGTCGTGGGTGGCCACTGAGACATTAACAGGGGACTGTCACGTGCATATTTATGCTCAGAGGTAAATCTGGTGTCAGTGTTAAAGATACACAAAGAGTTTAAAAAGGAGGTCTGTGCAAAGAGTCTGGCTAATGGTAATGACAATAATGGTTCTGGAAGGGAGGGGCTGAATCTGAAAGAAATTTTGAAACAGAATAGGCCAGCTTTTATGACTAAGTATGTATGTGTGTGTGCGTGTGTGTGTGTGTATCTAGTGTGTATTAGGATGTCAGAATGAGAATTAATTCTGTGTCCTGGTTTCTGGCTTGGAAGATTGAGTGATGGTGACACCATAAATATGAGAAAGAATGTAGGAGAAGAACCTTCATTTCTGGAAATGATGACAGATTCATTTTGGACTAGTTAGATTTGAGATGACTGTAGAATATCAGGTTGGACCGGTAAGAAATTTATTCTTATTATATATAATTGGAGGCTGGTTTACAGATTATAGGAGAAGCTAGAAATTTGTTTTTCATCGATGGAAAAACACTGAAGAAGTTGATGAGCTCACCAGATTAAAATAATTTCCTTCAGACCACAAAGATATTTCATAACAGGGATACTCATATGGATAAGATCATAAAGATTATTATATTTTTACACCATTATTTTCCATCCTATTGAATTTTTTCAATACAGAAAAGAAACAGAAAATCTTTACTTCAATTAGGTAAGAGTTGTTTTTGTCTTTATATCTTTAAGATATATACAGGTGTGTGTGTGTGCATGCCCACGTTCACTGCTATACCACAATTATATTGATTTTGATATCATTAACATCAATTTGAAAACATAACAAAATATCTAAATCCACCAAATAATCCTCATTCATTATAGAGTTAAATATTATTTGAATTTATTGTTTGACTAGAGCTTCATAATATAATAAATTCTGTGCCACAAAACCTTTAAACTCTATAGCTTTGTGATATTTGCCATCACTTAATAGATTTGTGTTTGCAAGTTTAGTTCGGAAAAGAAATGGTTATTCTTTCCTAGGTATGTTATAATAGCAATTTGAATACTGAGATAAGATGATTACCAGTGAGTGAGTGGTATGTCTGCCTTTGACTGCACTGGGTAGACTGTTATCAATAATCTAGCCAAGTGTAGTGACAGAATACAACAAACCATCTGTATGGGTGAGATGCTAGGTTGACAATAGGATAAAATGAAAGCCAGCATATTAAGCAGTGTGATCAGCTCCAGCTATGTTCCTTACCAGCTATGTTCCTTACCAAAATAATGGCAACCAGGCTTGTATTCCTACCTCTACTCCCAAGAGTTGGCAAAAGATATGCATACCCATCTCTGAGAAACAACTATCCCAACACTCCCAAAACACCATACATTCTTACATCTGGGGTCCTCTAATAAAAAAATCAGTAATTAGGGGCACCTAGGTGGCTCAGTTGGTTAAGCTTCTCCTTTCAGCTTAAGTCCTGATCACACAGTCTTGGGATCAAGCCCTGCCTCAGGTTCCCTGCTCAGCGGGGAGTCTGCTTTTTCCTTTCCCTCTGCCCCTCCCTCCTGCTCATACTCTTTCTCCCTCTTTCTCAACTCTATCAAATAAATAAATAAAATCTTTTTTAAAAGTTCAGTCATTATTCAATCTACCTAGAGTGAAACCTATTAGTTAAAAAGCTGTATTCATACAAACATACTTTTTAACTAGCTTTTCAGGATGTCATCACTAAGAATGAACAGGCAGCCAAAGATCACCTGATATTTGAAGAAAGACTTTGACAATAAAAATGATACACTAAAAAAATAAAGGAAAAATCATTTTTAAATGTACGAAACATAAAATTTCAAAGGAACTAAAAATCAATATACTTGGAAAGATGGGAGAAGGTGTTGTAATAATTATACAACAAAACATTTAATTACAAATTTCCAGACCCCTGGTCATAAAAGTCCTAAACCTTTTTTCAAAGAAAGTAAGTCACATAAAAAGGATTAAGAATAAGAATGGTATCAGACTTCTCACATACATCAGAAGTTACAAATCAATAGCTTCAATTATGAGTGAAAATTATTGGCAATCTAGAATTCTGTACCAAGTCAAACTATTAAGCTAGTATGGTGATAGAATAAAGATATTTTCAGAAAAATACCATCTCAAAAAATTGTCTCTTACACAATTTTCTGAGAAGACTTCTGAAGGATGTACTTCATCAAAATAAGGGAGGAAAGAAAAAAAAGAAGCAATATACAGGATATAAGAGAAGATAAAGGCAAAGGGATTTCTCAAGATGAAAATTATTTATGCCTGATGAGCAAGTAATAAATATCAGGCCAAAAAGGTGGAGTTCCAGTGTGGATTTTCCCTGGAAAAGAAATAAGAACCAATAAATTGTCTAATAGTATTTCCACTGTGTGGAAATACTGTGTGCAGAGACATGAATAAAGTTATATGGTGTGGAAAAATAGCTATAAACTTTTCTATAAAGATAACAAAGAAAATGCAAAAGTGAGGCAATATTAACTCTAGGAACAACAAAGTGTTGTTCAAGTAAGAAAATAAAATCAAAATACTCTACTTGGCACAAGAGTGAACAATAGCCATATAACCACGATAAGAAAAGCACAGAATAGGAATTTTTGAAGCTTTGTTATAAAAATGTCAAACAGACACAAAATTAGAAAGAATGGTATAATAAATCTCTGTGTATATTTTAACCAATTTCAACAATTATCAATCCTTTGAAAATTATCACCTCTTTACAAAATAATCATATTCCCATCATTCTATCCCCCTAAGTAAACAATAATCTCTTAATGTCATTAGCTACCCATCCAATATACACATTCTCTTATTTTCCTATAGAACTTTTTCTTTTTTTATAACATTTTTGTGTAGATCAGGACCCAAATGATCATTCTTTGCAACTTAGATTTCCCCTCTTGTCTTCTCTCTTCCTTTTTTTGGTTTTTCTTTCCTTGCAGTTTTTAAAAAATAGAAAACAGATTTTTTTCTGTTGTGTTATTCACAGCTTAAATGGTGCTAATTGCATCCCATGGCATTTTTGAAGATACGTGAAATATATAAAATATGTTTAAGTCTGTGCATTCATAATGATACCTCATACAGATACATTACCTGTGAGATAATCTCAGTATAAAAAAAAGTCCAACCTGAATCTGATTGAGCCCTAAAAATCTATTTATAAGTATATAGAATAACATAAGGTATGTAAGGAAAGAAGGACTAGATTTTAATTTAACCAAACATTATTATAAAACCATATATGGAGGATAGAGGGGGACCATAGAAATGTCTAAATCCTTTAGATAGTGGTAGGTAACACCATGCCATGCAAACTAGGATACATATGTTATTTAGAGGTATGGAGATAAATATTAAGCACTGAAACAGTTAAGGGTGTTGGCCCTGGTAACTAGGTAAAGCAGGGAGAGGTCAAAGGTCAGAGTAGCATGGCTTTTTGGTTTGAGGTTTGTGGGTTTTTTTTAGCATTATTTGATGATTTGAACTGCATGCTACTTTAATGAAATAATTTTAAAGTTAAAGAAATAAAGAACAAAAAGGTAGAAACATCTAAATTGAGTGTCTTCTCCCAAAATTGTGTCCCTCCTCCCAACACAGTCAACAGATATTACTCACCATTTATCCTGTATACATTTTATGTATGTTGCTGTTGTTGTTTACTAGAAATTTTCTTTTTGTTTTCTAATGTTTCTACCTTTTGCGTGCAAGGTTTACCTAATTAGGTAACTCCGTCATCCTGCAGCCCCTTCCTTCTCAACATTGTCTGGGCTTGCACAGTGAATTTTAGAGTCATGCTATAAGCAATAAACAACTTTTTTTTTTTTCTACTTGGACCTGTATCAAACTGCTTCAGTCCCTCAGACATTCCAGAACGGAATTGGAAATAAGCTCTTAACCACCAGTTATTGGAGAGGTTCACAGGTTATTGGAGAGAAGAGGGATCCTTCTTAACTTTTAGCTCAGTACTTCATCTCAAACTGATTAGCTTGGAGGGAGAGGGAGTGGGTGGAGATTTTTCTAAACAAAGGTCATATTTCGTATTTGACCTCCTAGGCTAGCAAAAAAGTAAAATGGTCATAAAGGTATAAACTTTATTTTTAATATCATTTCCAATTACATTCTCATGAGAGTTCTTTTCCAGAATTAGCAGAGATCCTTGGAAATCAAGTTACTCCTTTACATCGATTCCTTCTCAATTGACTTGTGAGGCCCAGAATCAAAGCAAACACTCCTCTGCATAAAGCCAAAAAGACTACACAATTTCGTGTCAGAGCAATTCCTAACTCCTTTCAATTTTCGCATAGAGATTCCCTCTTTTTCTTTCTGAGCTATTTAAACAGACAGAACGGTCCCTTTTATTTACATTAAATATGTATGAACGATCTCCCGAAACTTGGGAAGCTGTAAAAAAAAAATGAAACTTACTGTTGTATGATTTCTTCCAAACACGTGTAATAGGCTCAGGGAGGAAAGGCTGCCCTCATGGTGTACTTTCCCAGATCTCCACAAAAGGTTCATGCAGATTTCAGGGCAATCTGTGTATTGGGAAAGGTGTTAAAGATTAGATAACATTTTAATCATTTACTTGTTACTAATTTTGTATGATTTGTATCAATTTCATATATTTGCCATCTTAAAAAAAATTGGTAGAAAAAGAAGTCTATTCTCCAAAACAGGGAAAGAGAAAATATGCAAGTTAGTCCTAGAAGACGTCATAAGCTGATGAGTTAAATCAATGGACGTTTGATGAAGAGCAGGATTTTTAGCAGACTGTGCCTCTAACAAAATTATGATGATCACAGAGCCAACAAAAAATGGTAATGGACGGAATGTTTTCAATGGAAAATCTCCCTCTCTTTCTCTATGGTCATCGGGTATGTTTCAAGTGTATTTTTATATATGTGGTTCCTGTTTACCTGTCATTTAAGAACTTCAGCTATGACTGTCATGCAAAACAAATGTGAATTTTATTTTTGTAAATTTTATTGTGTTGGCAGTCTTTTTTCAAAGTTCAAAAATGTTCTTGTTTTATTTGAAAGGCATTTACAGAACTTCTATGCTTCTCTGAAAAAAAAAAAAACCTGTTTCTGTCACTTGGCTTAATGTCCCACACATGTTTTCTCACTTAAACTTTGCCTCATTTGGCTGTGGGATTCTTTCTTTCTTTCTTTCTTTCTTTCTTTTAATGTAGCCTTTGAAACCATCTTGGAAAAATGCAGCTGTGAGCAAGATTTCCTAAAATGTACATGGAATTAATTTTCCAGGCATTTCATGCAAGGGCCCTGATGTATCTGAAGGAGAGATTTTTGCCAAAAGGAGTTTTAATGTAACTAAATGAAAGAGGGAAACAGCCAGAAAAAAGGTTAAAGAGGCAAGCAAAACCCAAATGCAGAAAGGAGAGGAGAAAATGCACAGAGAAAAAGAGAAGAGGAGGAAGGAACAGAAAAGAATGTGAATGGTGGAGGGAGGAAAGAAAAGCTAACACCTTCTATGGGAGGGAAGAAAGAGTATGGAGAGCAGAAGACAGCAGGGGTCTGGGGGGGAACCATGCTGCAGGAGAGAAACCTTATCTCCCCATTTCCATTAAAGCTTTTGCTTTAACTAATCAGTGTCTCCACTGTCACTAAAAGCATTATTTTACATCAGATCAGTGATTTTTACAGTCTCTGAATTCTCTGAATTTAAACAAAGTAATTTCAGCTAAAAGACACATTATTAAAAAATAACAATATTTTAAGTATCACTGTTGAGAATTTATCTTTTCTTTTTTTTTTTTTCTTCACAAACAAGCCCTCCTGGCCACATATTGTGTTTTTATTGACACTATAAGGTTAAAACCTGAGCCAACATTGTTTGAGTTTACTAATGCGCAGCTGGTGAGCTTTTCATGCCCTGGGGATTGTAAAAATATAGAATCTTGTGGCTAACTTAAGACCATAAACATAAAGACTTTATTTTGTCAATTCTTTCTGTCTCAGTTTTTTGCCTCTTATTTACTCTAAGCTCTCAAGATAAATGACAAAAATCCGAAAGTCACAGAAGAAACAAAATGTATTTTTAATATGCATGTAAAGGTTCAGTGATGTATTTTCCAGCATTGCTCCCAGGGAGAACATAAACTTCAAATGTATGTGTAGCACATTTTCCATAATATAATATTTAATGTATTAATATAATACAAAGAAATTAATAATTTGTAACCATGTGGGACTACAGCGTTCATTTATACAAGTTTATGATCACTTTACATATACTCTGCTAATAGAAATGGTGTTACAATCAACCAAATTAGCGCAATTCCTTGGATGCAGTCTGAGCAAAGAAATTACTTTATGTGAATGAATATGACATAATGGCTCCATGAAGCATTATTCAATATTGAAGGATTGTTCATATGGAACAGAGAATGAAGTGAGCAGTGTGACATGACCTGTTTAGGCAAGCACAAAATATTAGATTTCCCAAATACCCCAAGTTATTTTTTTTAAAAGTGTCATAAAATCCTGAAGAAGAAAAGATGAGAAAAAAAGTCTAAAACTCAACTAAAATCCAGCAGAATATTAATGTCGAATGTAAAACGATGACTCTATTATCTATGCACTGCAGTTGAAATATATCTTTAATAATCCAATTTAATTAAATAACCGTAAAATGTAATAATCTGCCACCCTATACACTTTGAAAAAAGTTCAGAGATTCTGAAATTAGTTTGATGACTTCATATAAAATAACCAGGCTGGAAACATTTCCTCTTCTTCCTCTCGTCGGTTACCATATTCTTCTCAAAACTTAACACTGAGTTATTTCTTTGTGGGGTCAGTGCATATGTGTGTGTTTCACTAGTGTTTGGTCTGGTTGTTTGTTTAGCTTTTCTATGACAAGCTAATTAATATAATCTTATCAAAAAGTGTGAAACATTTGTGGCATGACTGAACCTGTTAAAGAGCAGTATCTAATGCTATAGGACTACTATAACCTTAGAGAACATTGATGCATGAAATACTCTGCAAGGTCCTTTTAAAATGTGTTTACTTGGTGGAGATAGTGAGTGTAAGGGCCATCGCTTTGGGCCACTATGGTGTTTATGGCCCTTGGAATCATAGAACTGATTTGATATCCTGAGATAATGTGAGCTAATGGAAAGAACTCTCAATTGGAAGACGGAATACAGGCTTTTATTCTCCCTCTGCTATGTTGGTTAATTAGTTTTCTTAGGGAAAGCAAGATAGAAATTGTTTCCCCTTGAAAATAGTGGACAGATTAAGGAAAAAGAAAATGCGAAGAGCATTGCTTTTATTAGAACTATATTTAATTTTCACCGGCTCATGGCAAGACTGATGATAGCAAAATGCATCTTCTAATTTCAAAAGAAAATATGTTCTATTAAATCAATATTTGATTGCCTCTAACAATGGGCTCACCACAGAATTTCTTAGTACTGATCGCATGATACTGTAGCAACCTCATTCATTAGTTCATCCAGTCATTAATTCTTTTTTTTCTTCTTTCTTTTTTTTTTTAAATATTTTATTTTTTTATTTCTTTTCAGTGTAACAGAGTTCATAGTTTTACACCACACCCAGTGCTCCATGCAATGCATGCCCTCCACAATACCCACCACCTGGCTTCCCCAACCTCCCACCCCCCGCCCCTTCAAAACCCTCAGGTTGTTTTTCAGAGTCCATAGTCTCTCATGGTTCATCTCCCCCCCAATTTCCCTCAACTCCCTTCTCCTCTCCATCTCCCCAT
>PISX010028545.1:0-21361 GCA_004024625.1 Mellivora capensis | reverse complement strand
TCAGCTGAGTCCTGATTTGTGACCCAGTATGTGGTCTATTCTGGAGAAGGTTCCATGTGCACTTGAGAAGAATGAGTATTCTGTTGTTTTAGGGTGGAATGTTCTGTATATATCTATGAGGTCCATCTGGTCCAATGTGTCATTCAATGCTTTTGTTTCTTTATTGATTTTCTGCATGGATGATCTGTCTATTACTGAGGGAAGCATGTTAAGATCTCCTACTATCAATGTATTCATATCAATATGACTCTTTATCTTGACTAATAGTTTTCTTATGTAATTGGCTGCTCCCATATTGGGGGCATATATATTTACAATTGTTAGATCATCGTGGTGGATAGTCCCTTTAAGAATGATGTAGTGTCCTTCTGTATCTCTGACTACAGTCTTTAGTTTAAAATCTAATTTATCTGATATGAGAATCACTACCCCGGCCTTCTTTTGAGGCCCGTTGGCATGAAAGATGTTTCTCCATCCCTTCACTTTCAATCTGGGTCTATCCTTAGGTTCAAAATGGGACTCCTGTAGACAACTTATGGATGAGTCCTGTTGTTTTATCCAATCTGCAACCCTGTGTCATTTTATGGGCAGATTTAGGCCATTCACATTGAGCATGATTATTGATAGATACGTTTTTATTGACATCGTGTTACCTTTGAAGTCTTTCTTTCTGTAGATTGGCTCTATATTTCTGTACAATGATATTCCTGGGGTTTTTCCTCTTTTATAGAACCCCCCTTAATATTTCCTGCAATGTCGGCTTGGTGTTTGCAAACTCTTTTAAGCCATGGCGGTCTTGGAAACTCTTTATCTCTCCATCCATTTTGAATGTCAGTCTTGCTGGATAAAGTATTCTTGGCTGCATGTTTTTCTCATGTAGTGCCCTGAATATATCTTGCCAGCCCTTTCTGGATTGCCAGGTTGCTGTGGACAGGTCTGTTATTATTCTGATGGGCTTTCCTCTGTATGTAAGGAGCTTCTTTGTCCTAAATGCCTTCAAGAGAGTTTCTCTAGAATTACAATTCCTCATTCTTACTATCAGGTGTCTCGAGGTGTTTTGAGAATCTAAAATCTTGGGGGCGGGGATGACCTTTCTGCCTCTAGTACATGAACACTGTTTCCATTTGCGATATTTGGAAAATTTCCATGAGGAACGTGTTTGACAATATCTTCTAGACTTCTTTCTTTCTCCTCCCCTTCAGGTTTTCCAATAATTCTGATGTTGGAATATTTCATGGCATCATTTATTTCCCTGATTCTGTTTTCGTGCCTTCTAAGCTGTTTATTCCAGGATTCCTCCTGATCCTTTCTTTCTATCTGTTTGTCCTCCAGATCACTAATTCTATCTTCTGTCTCAGTTACCCTAGCTTTTAGAGAATTTAGATTAGATTGGAACTCATTGAGAGCCTTGTGATCATCATCCCTGGTGGCTTTCAGTTCTGCCCTAATATTGTGAACATCATGCCAGGTGGTTTTCATTTCTGCCCTAATCAATTCCATTTGGTCATCCATGGCTTTCTCCAACCTAGCTATTGCCTGGATAATTGTTAGCCTGAATTCCCTTTCCAACATAATATCTATGTCAGTAGCCATTAGCTCTGTTGCAGAGGGCCCATCCTCTGAATTTTTCTTCTGCTGGGCATTCCTCCTCTTAGTCATTTTGGTGAGAGTTGGTGAATGGTTGTAGCTGGATGTATCGACCTTGGTGCAGTGAAGGTACACCCTGGAATGCTTCTGAGCATTGAGTCCCCACCCAAATGAAAGAAAAAAAGAAAGAGACAAAGCAGAAAAAGAGAGAGAGAGAGAGAGAAAAAGAGAGAGAGACAGGAAAAAGAAAGAAGGATAAAAGAGAAGGCTCAGCCCAAATGGGCCCCAAGGTAAGGTTTGTGAAGTATACAAACAAATACAGACAAACAAAAAAGACTGATAAAAGCATATGACAAGAAAATAAAAAAAAATGTACATATATATGTAGATGCAAAACAAAGAAACAAACAAAAAAAAGAACCTCGTCATAAAGAACCCTAAGTATAAGATTTATATACTATCAGGACAAACACAAATATACAAAAATACTGGTAGGAGGAAAAGTTGGGGGAGTGGTTGTAAATTCTCAGTGTGGGTGAGGAAGGTTATTTTTCTTCTTCCTGGATGTAACTTGATATCTTTTTTAAAGGATACAACTTTCCTAATATAACAGGGGATTAAAAATTGGTTTACCTATAGGGGTAGCATTGATTGGGGAAAGGGGATTACCTTGAAGTTTAACTCTATATGAATATTAGCAAATAAAGTTAAAGAAAAGAATGATCTAAACTAAAGTGAGATCTTAAAAAAAATTAAAGAATAGAAAATCAAAAGAAAAACATGGGTATATGTATCAAAAAGTTCAGGTTAAAAGGTTATTATGGAATTTGATGTACTGGACCTCTCACTGTGATGGTAAATAGGCTAAAAAGTTCTATATAAAAAATAAAAAAGATTAAAAAAATTAAAAAATGAACCAGAATAGTGGGAATGAATTAAAAATTAAACGTTGTATCTATGAAGTAGTAGTGATTTTTGTCTTCTCGGCTTGTTGGCTTTCTGGGGGATTGGCCTGCCATGAGGGTTTTCAGGCCATGTTTGCTGAGTTAAGTCTTCCCACCCCCCTCCGGGGGTGGGCTCTGAGGAAACCAGGCCTTCAGGCTTTTGTTCTCTGGAGGTTTTTATGTCTGTTCATTGGTTTTCTCTCCCCTTGGCAGTTCCCGATGGTTCTTGGAGGTTTAGAGGAAAGCAAACTGCACCCAGACCTCCCTCCCAGAGAGAAGCCTCAGTCCATTCTCCTCTGGGTGCTGCAGAGCAGGTTCCTAGCTGCGATCTCTGGGGACACCTGTGTGTCCTGCTTGTACTCAAAACCACAACAGCGGCAGTTGTCTGGGCAGCTCCAGACTGCCAGAAAGGTTCCTAGCAGGGAAGGCACACTGAGATTTTCCCCGGCAGCCCAGCCTGGGAGAGCTCAGACTTTCTGGGTCCTAGAGCACCAGGCTGGCGCTGCAGCACCTCTCTCAGGGGAGGGGGTGGAGCGCATCTCAGGCTCTGCTAGCTCACTGCAGCGCATGAGTGGGGTCTGCAAAAGGGCTGTTTCTGCCCCGTGAGGGTCCCAGCCCCTGCCACATGCCAAGCGCCCTTAGTAGGTCTCCTTGTGGCTCTGGGACCAAGACCTGGTTTCTCCTCTGCACTCTCTCTGGCTCAGCGCCAGGGATGTCTGTCCTCCGTGGGGGACTTAAGCCCCTGTCCCTAACCGTTCCAGTTCCCACAATTTCCCCCTGTGATCCTTTGCTCTTTTTGAGTGCTTTCTATCAGACTTCAAGTTAATGCTGGTCCCCAGTCATAGGGCACTCTCGTATTGGGGTATTACTTTCCAGTGAGTCTCCTCTGGTGGCTCCCTCCCCCTTTTGTTTATCTTCCGATACCAGTCCGGCATTCCCACTCCACTTTACCTGCCCACTGGCGTCTTCTGCCCCTGTAGAGATCCTGACGTGTAGAGTTCTGATCTCAGGCTGATTTCATGGGTGATCAGAGTTCCTTGGTAGGTAATCAGCTCACTTTAGGGGACAGGTTGAACCAGCGCCTCCTCCTAGTTCCCCGCCATCTTGTCCCCCCCTGAAAATCAATTTCTAAGATGAAAACTTGCATGCAAAGATTTGTAGCAGTTTTATTAATAATTGCCAAAAATTGAAGCAGACGGATGTCCTTCAATAGGTGAATGGATCAACAAATTTTGGTATATTCGTACAATGAAATATTAGTTAGTGATAAAAAGAAATCAACTACCAAAATATGAAAAGATATGGGTGAAATTTAAATGCTTATTGCTAAGTCAAAGAAGCCAATTTGTAAAGGCTACATGCTATAAGATTCCAACTGTGTGACATTCCAGAAAAAGCAAAACTGTAGAGACAGTATAAGGATCAGTGGTTTTCAGGGATTCAGAGAGAGCAGGGAAAGGGGGAACAGGTGAAGCATAGGTGAGATTTTTAGGGCAATGAAACTATTCTGTATTATAGTGTAATTGTATATATATATATATAATATAGTATATATATATACATACACACACATAATTATGCACTTGTCAAAGCCAATAGAATTTTACAGCATTAAGAGTGAAGCTTAATTTATGAAAATTGAAAAAAAAATTAAGAAGTCAAGGAGTCCTGGAGAGCAATGCAGACTGTGATGAGAGAATCTACGTTACAATGTATGAAACAATCTCACTGGAGGGGGTGACCCCAATAGCTTTGGAAATGAGAAGGATCTGTAAGACTAAAGGCAAAGGAACTGTTCATAGGCATTGTCCCATAACTGATAATGATACTAATATCCGTGGAAAGGGGAAAGGTTTCAGATTAATAATTCTGATTCAACTATATGTGTGTATTGGAAATGAATGAATAGGAAAATAGGTGGTGGATGGTGGGTAGCAGGTTTCTCACTGTTGAAGTCAAAGTTTGAAGGTGGGAAAAGGGACAAGCCTAGTATGATCCATGTAGTAGTGGACAGTGAGAGACATCAGTGTAAACTCATGTTTGCCTTGATTTACATACAGTTGGTTACATAAAGAAACATACATGCACATACACACCAGTTAGAATATTTAATATGTTTTCTTTGTAAGCTGAGAAGTCCTGAAAGAAGCGACAAACCAGTAGCAGTGAGCATACCAAGTGCTCTCAGGTCATGGATTCTAATATCATTCATTAAGTGAAACAAGGCTCCTTGAAGAAATTGTTGATTCTAGACAGAGGGAGAAAACATACAGGACAAGCCTGGAGCATTTTGTGGTGTCAGAAAGTAAGAAAGTGCTCAAAAAGCAAAACAAAAGAAGAAAAAAACAAAAAAATGAAACCAAATTTAAGAAAGGACATAGAAGCTAATGGAAAGAGCTCCCAATGGGCAGAGCTGGAACAATCTGAGCAAGAAAACAAAGTACTGTTCAGGTCCTTTGTCCATTTCTTAGTTTGTTTATTGTTATTGCATGGTAAATGTTTTTTATATATTTTGAATATGTGGTTTGCAAATATATTTTCCCCTGTTCCCTTTTAATTTTGTTGAATTGTTTCCTTTGTTGTGGAGAAACTTTTGTAAGTCCTAGTTGTTTTCTTTTGCTCTTGTTGCCTGTGCTTTTGGTGTCATATCCAAAAAAATATTTGGCAAGACCATTGCCAAACAGCTTTTCCTCTATGTGTTCTTCTGGAAGTTTTATGATTTCAGATTTTCCATTTAAGTCTTTATCCCCTTTTCATTTGACTTTTGTATATGGTTTTAAGAAACCAATTCTATTCTTTTACATATAGATATCCAGTTTTCCCAACACCATTTGTTGGGAAAATGCCTATGGGAAAAAGCCTATGCTTTTCCTATTGTGAATTTTGGCATCTTTGTTAAAAATTTGTTGACCACGTATGCATGGATTTATTTCTGATTTTTCCCTTTTGTTCCCTTGATCTATGTGGTCACTTTTATATCAATACCCTACTGTTTCAAACAGGTATATGAAAAGATGCCTGACATCACTAATCAGCATGAAAATGCAAATCAAAACCACAATGAGATACCACTTCACTCCAGTCAGAATGGGAAAATTAACAACACTAGAAATAACAGATGTTGGCGAGGGTGTAGAGAAAAGGGTACCCTCTTACTCTGTTGGTGGGAATGCAAATCAGTGAAGTCACTCTGCAAAACAGTATGGAGGTTCCTCAAAAAGTTAAAAATAGAACCCTAGGACCTAACCATTGCACTAACAGGTATTTATCCTAAGGATACAAAAATACTGATTCAAAGGGGCACATGCACCCCAATGTTTATAGCAGCATTATCAACAATAGCCAAATTATGGAAAGAGTACAAATGTCCATTGACTTATGAATGGATAAAGATTTGGTATATATACATAATGGAATATTACTCAGTTATTGAAAAATGAAATCTTGCCATTTGCAATGACGTGGATTGAACTAGAGGGAATTATGCTGAACGAAATAAGTCAATCAGAGAGCTAATTATTGTATGTTCTCACTCATATGTGGAATTTAGGAAACAAAAGAGGGAGGCATAAAGGAAAGGAGATAAAAATAAAACAGATGAAATCAGAGAGGGGCACAAATCATAAAAATACATAGGAAACCAACTGAGAGTTGCTGGAGGGGAGGGGACTGGAGGGATGGATTAACAAGTTCATAGGCATTAAGGAGTACAGGTGATGTAAGGAGCACTGGGTGTTATATACAACTGATGAATCATTGAACTCTACCTCTGAAACTAATAATACACTATATGTTAATTGAATTTAAATAAAAAAAGATTTTCTCTCTCCCTCTCCCTTTGCCAACTCCCCCCAAAAAAGATAAAAAGAAATCAAAGGAGAATGGTGGTTGCAATTGTTGCAATGTACAGAGTTTCAGTTTTGCAAGATGAAAGAGTTCTGGAGATGGGTAGTTGCACAACAAAATAAATGTTCTCAATACTATTGAACTTTATAATTAAGATAGTAAGTTTTATATTATGTGTGTTTTACCATAATAAAAAAGAAAAAATAACTATTGGATTATAGCCCAAAATATATAATAAATATTCATGAGTCCACACTGATATAAATAAGTGATTAAACACATAAATAAACAAATAGTGAGAAGGAAGAGACAAATTTCCCATACAGAAAATTCCAAATAATTTATGATGATACTTCACCCTCAATGACAGAGAGCTTACTCCCCATTTCACATGGTGACGTCCTTCCAAACAATACATTATAGAAAGATGGGAGATGAGGGGTAGGTTGAGGAGAGTTTAACTTCATAGTGGGAAAACCCGACACACACTACATCAGTCAGGAGATCAAAGTGATAAATCATGTTAGGAGTATGTGCTTTTCATATAATGGAATAACAATGGAACTCTACTTCTGTACTCTTCCTCATAAAAACCCATAACTTCAGTCTAATCTTACGATTAGAAAACATCAGACAAACCCATACTGAGGGATAGTCTACAAAGTAGCTGCTCTGTACTCCCTCAAAATGGTCAACATCACCAAACACAAGGGAACTCTGAGACACTGTCAGTCACAAGGAACCTAGGAGACAAGATGACTAAATATTTTGTAGTATCTTAGGTGGGATCCTAGAAAAGAAAAAAGACATTAGGTTAAAACTAAGGAAATTGGACTAGGTCATGAACATTAGTTATTATATCAATATTGTTTTGTTAATTGTAATAAGTGAACCATATCCATGTAAGATGTTAATAATATGAGAAACTGGGTGTGAAGTATGTGGAAACTCTCTGTACTAGATTCTCAACTTTTTTATAAATCCAAAGCTGCTCTAAAAAATAAGGTATATTAAAAAAACAAAACATCAAAACCTAACTCTCCAAAGAAAACGAGTGCATACTCTGAGTTTTTTCTGATTACTTCTCCCTTTGCCCCAATATCCCTGCCCAGTCCTACCCTTGAGTTCATCCTCATCCTGTAAGTACAGACGGTCCCTTACTTACTATGGCTGGACTTATGATATTTTGACTCTGCAATGGTGTGGAAGCAATGTGCATTCAGTAGAAACCATATTTCAAATTTTGAATTTGGATCCTTTCTTGAGCTAGCAATATGTGGATGATACTCTCTTGTGATACTGGGCAGAGGCAGGGAGCCCCAGGTCTCTATCAGCCACACAGTCATGAAGGTGAATAGCTGATACTCTTATAGCCATTCTATACCTATACAACCATTCTGTTTTTCAGTTTCAGTGCAGTGTTCAATAAGTTGCATGAGTGCCATTCAGGTCTGTTGGGTCTAGCTGCCTGTGGATGTCTCAACAGGGATACCCCCGACATACCCTCATGGCTGTGGTAAAATAGAGTTAGGAGGCTTGAGATAACCTGCCTGAAATGATGGGGTTAAATAGTTAAAAGCAGGTATTTGAAGCATTAAAGGGAGAATTTTCCCCAGGAAGGAGAGGGCCCCAAGTCCTGGTGTGAATGATGGCAGTAAAGACTACAGAAATGTCAGGGAGGATAATGGCTACAGTGGCCTTGGATCTGTATATCTCCAGCCTACTGAGAACTTCCATGATTCCAACCTTTACTTTCTTTAGTGACTCTGTCACTATCACTGGTTAGGACTACTCTTGGAACTCTTCTCTTCCCACCTTGCTCAATTCTGCTTCTATCACTTTTCCAAAGTTTTCCTTAGCCAAGTAGACACCTATAAAACTCTTAGAAGCCATTCTACAGAGGGAACACCAAAGAAGGGACCAGAACCCAGCCGAAGCCCCCATACCTACCTCTTTGATATCTTCCCAGAGCCCTTCCCAAAGTGAGGAGATGGGAGGAGATCAGAGGTGCTGGGCTGAGATTACCAGGGTCTAGGATTGGACCTGATGTGTGGTGTAAAGCAGTGTTGAACTGAGGTGGGCAGATCCTCCTTCCCCCAACCAGATTAATTTGTCCTTGCTTCATGACCAGCAATTGGCAAGCATTGCTTTCAGGTCTATGAGTGAAGTTATTTTGGTTTGGTATTGGTTTGGTTTCCTTTTAAGAAAATCATGAATAGGGGCACCTGGGTGGCTCAGTGGGTTAAAGCCTCTGCCTTTGGCTCAGGTCATGATCCCAGGGTCCTGGGATCGAGCCCCGAATACGGGCTCTCTACTCAGCAAGGAGCCTGCTTCCCTTTCTCTCTCTCTCTCTCTCTCTGCCTGCCTCTCTGCCTGCTTGTGATCTCTGTCTGTCAAATAAATAAAAATTTAAAAAAATCTTTAAAAAAGTCATGAATATATTGGGTGGTTTGAGGAGCAGAATTAAAGAATGTCTTTCCTCCTTTAGGAACTGGCCAAGAGAGTCTGTTGCAACCACTGACCCACACACAGGTTTTTATATGGTGAAAAACAGAGGAGAAAAGACAAGAATACAGGATCCCAGGACTTCCAGGATTTATTCTGTATTATTGTACACACTTACAGATTCAACTATAATAATGAGGACAAAGTCAGAGTTAGTGTAGTAACTGTCTCTTCAGGCAGAGGTTCTGGCCACCGGAGGTTGGGACTGAGCTCATCAAGGGTGGTTGCTGGACAATACCTTCCCCTTCCCTCAGCCCCATTGAAGAAACAGGACAGGGTCAGGCAGGTTCATAGATGAGGCAGGCTTCTCAGGCTGGGGACCTGAGATTAGTGAGGCCACTGGCTCTTTCTTCCCTTCTGTGGGATGGCCTGAGAGCCTTTGGAACATTAGGGGGTGCTTACTTATGTTTTGGAGGGCCATACACCTTCTGCTTCTGTTGTTGCTGCTCCGTCAGGGGTAAGACTTCTCCCTTCAGTGGCTGAACCAGCTGGGTCTCTTGGACCTCGCCAGGAGCTGGGACAATTGCAGGCTGCTCCACCTGCCCCTCCTGCTGCTCTGCTGGCTCTGGCTGCTGCTCCTGTTGTTCCAGGAGCTGGTCTTCTTTCTTTTCCAGTGACTCACTTCTCTTTGCTAGCTCTTGATCCAGTTGCTGGTTCAAGAACTTTTTTTCCTGTTTCGGCTCTTCCTTTTGCTGCTGTTTCCTTTGTGCTTTCACCTGCTCCAGCTGCTGCTCCAGATTTTTTGCTTCCTGATGTTCCTCACACTGTTCCTTTTGTTGCTGTTGTTGTATTTTCTGTTCCTGTAGCTCCTCCTTCTGCTGTTCCAGATGCTGTCCCAAGTGTAATTCCTGCTCCTGTAACTCCTGAAGCTGCTGCTCTTCCAGATGCTCTTCCAGGTGAAGTTCCTGTTCCTGTGATTCTTGCTGCTGCTGTTCCAGATGCTGATCCAGGTGCAGTTCTTGCTTCTCTGACTCCTGCTGTTGCTGCTGCTGCTCCTGATGCTGTTCCAGGCACAGCTCTTGTCCCTGTGTTTCTTGTTGTTGCTGCTGCTGTTCCAGGCACAGTTCCTGCTGCTGTGATTCTTGCTGCTGCTTTTGCTGATCTTCCAGATGCTGTTCCTGCTGCTGTGATTCTTGTTGCTGCTGGTGCTGTTGCTGTTCCAGATGCTGTTCCTGCTGCTGTGGCTCACATTGTTGCTCAGATACCCCCTTCACAAGAGTGGTGTGTTTCTCCCCATGCTCTAAGAGGACCTCCCCTGGGAGCTTGGAGGGCATATTCTGGCACAAGGCAGGTAGTGAAGTTGGTTGTTTCACTTGCTCCTGCTGGGTATTTATGGGAGGAGAAACAGGCTTGAGGGGCTCTTGACTGAGGGCAGGCGGCAGGGTCACTGGCAGAGTATGTTGCTGGGACATTCTGGAAGCTGATTTAGGTAAACCTGAAAAACAGTAGGGGTCAGAAGGGTGACTGAAGGCAGATGGAGTAGATGAATCCCCAGAATCTGCAGAACGGTCTGGTTTCTTAACATCCCTTCTCCTTCCTTGCATTGGGGCTCTCCTATCCACTCTGGGCTATGTTTCCCAGAAGCAACAGAGTGAAGGGGAGGAGGGGGAGGGCTGAGAAAGGCCCTCCTGGGAGCCTCTTATTTCCAGAAAGAGCCAAAAAAGAGGTCCATCTTTAGAGTTACTGGATGACAGAGGACTGGGTGCCATTTCTTGCCTAATCCTTGCCTCTTTCCCTACTTCTGACCTCTACTGACCAAGAAAGGGAGATGAGTTCTGGGGTTCTGATGGGAAGAGGTGAAGTCCTAGGAAAAGAAGGGTACTCCAGGACTCCTGAGTCCTGGAAAATCAGTCCATGGACACGCCTGGACTACTCACACAACATAGTATCAATTTAAGTGTCCCACTAAAAGATTGCATGTTTCTGAGCCGGTCACTTAATAATGATAGGCCTCAGATTTTCCTCCGCAAAATTAACAGATTGGCCTGTTCAACTCCAGGGGTTTCTCTCATGACCTTCAGAAATTTAGCTGCAACGCTAGCTGTTGGGGGATGGGGGGAGGGGCTGGAAAGTTGCTGGGAAGTGGAGCCAGTTCCTTCAAGTCCTATACTTCTGAGTTGGGTTTTCCAGTTCCTGCTTTGCCTGGGTTTCTCCAAATAGAAGATTTTCCCCATTTTGCTGTTCTCTCTTCTGCAGCACAACAAGAGTTACATGCATTTTCCTCAAACCCCTGCATCCACTAAAGAAGGCGCAATCACAGTCAGCCCAAATCAAATATCCCCATCTTACCTCTTCTCTCTCTCTCTCTCTCTCTCACACACACACACACACACTCCAGAACATCAAACCAAGGAAAGATGGGACAGGAGGGAAGGGGATTGCTTTGAATTCTGTGTTTCCATGCCATGGCATATGTCATTTAGCATAGTGACCTGAGTTCTCCTAGAAAGACACGTAGTCTAGGTGAATCCATCCTGAGAATGATCCATGCACCCACCCAGGCTGGCCAACCTAGCTATGTTCTGGTATGTTGGATGTCCCTGGTGCCAGCCCCAGTCCTTCCAACTAATACTTACCAGACTCACAGTCAGGACAGCTGCAGAGGCCTCTAGTGGAGTTCTGAGCTGAGCAGGGGCCAGGGTGCCCTTTATATGGTTCCCCAGCCCAACCTCCTTCCCTGGTTGAAGGAGATGGACTGGTTTCACCACTCAGGTTGGTCAACTTCCTTCAGCCCCTTCCTGACTCATCCCAGGCACCTGAAGCAGAAAAACCTTCAGGGCTCCTTTTCACAGAGACACCCAGAGAGCTCTGGGGGCTCTGTCACTCCTGTGATACTCATCTGACCTGGGCATGGGGAGGCAAGGGAGGCATCTTGGGAAACTAGTCTCCTTTTCCTATTGCTTTGTGATTTCGACCAAGTCTTTTCTCTGAATCTTAATTTCTTCACTTGTAAAACATGTCATCCTGATAATTAGGCCTGGAGATTCATTTCCAAGGGCATGGAATGGAAAGTTATGTGTTTCTATGGGATGTTCAAGCTGGAGTAGGTGATGTCAAGGTGGGAAGAATCACATCTCATGAAGGGATGGGGTTTATGGGGATTATTTTGCTCACCAGCCTATGTCCCACTCTTGGGATGTATCTATAACTCTATTCTGTATGGAAATAAATCCTGTCCTGAGGGAGTCAGACTTTAGACCAGAAGAGTCAAGTAGAAGGCTTGTAGAGGTCTTCTGCTGTGAGCTAGGGGCTGCCTAGTTCCTATGCCCAAATTTGTAGTTAGAGAAGTTCTCAAGAAAGCCATACTCATAAATATTCCAAATCACAGACCACTCACAAAGGAAACAGGTATTAAATAATATAATATATGATAAATATTGCTTTTTATTGTTTTTTTCTATATTTTTTTTAGAATTCATAAAGTTATAAAGATCAAAACCAAATCATCCATTGCTTTCTCCAAATCATTCTCTAAAAATAGCTTAAGCAACTCTTCAGGGTGGGGGTTGGAGCTTATGCCTCCTCAATGCCAAAACTGACACAGCTCATCTGGAATAAAATAAAAATTCACTGCCATGGTTTCAAAGACCCTCACTAGGTATCCTCAGTACCTAGGAAAAAGTCCAGTTTTCCTCACCTCAGGGTTTAGTGTCTGCCATCTCAGCCTATAGGCTTCTTCAGGGTCCCTGGCTCTTTGCATCTTTTGTCTTCTGATAAGTGCTGGGGTCTGCCAGAGAGCCTTCCTTGACTCCCTACTTGTCTTCTGGTTTACTTCACTTCACTAATAACAGTTGAGAGCCCTTTTTGTATTTGTTCACCTGTTTCTTTTTAGTCTTTCCCACCAGAAAATAAGCTCCATAAGGAGGGGTTTTGCCTGCTATATTTTCTGCTATGTTCCCAGACTTTATCATAACCACCACATATACAAAGTGCTCTATAGATATTAGTTGAAGGAATGAATGAATGGTGAATCTGAATATCTGGAGATAGCCACTATTAAACATTTTAGCATTGTGCATGTATACATGTGTATATAAACAAAATGGAATTGTGGCTTTGCTTTCCTTTGTAATGATTAATAGCTTACTTTGAAGACATCATTTATTTAAACTCTCTTCTTTACAATCTTTCTAATCAATTCTTTACAATTCTTTCTAATCAAAAGGAAATATTAGAATAATATGAAGGCAAGTACTCAATTCTGGAGCTAAGTTTAAGGAGTATCCCAATTCCCAGTGGTTTCCTGAGATGTACCTACCTCCCAGCCCCAAACAGATCTATTTATAATGTTAATTTTTCTATGTGCCTGGGGCTTATGGCAAAAAGACAGGTGGTTCATTCTCTCCCCTGGAATACTATCCTCTACCCTTGTCCAATCTGTTCCCCAAACCCACCCAGGACCTCACACTCCCTGTAGCACAGGGATAAGCTATCTTCTGAGGTAGGGAAAGCCCTCTTCACACCCTCTGCCTTCCCTCTCCCCCATGAAAATTAACCAAGCATCCTCACATGGGCACCCATGACTTGCATTCAGATGATGACCTCATATGGGAGGAATCTGCCTCTCCCCAGCTCTTGACAGTCAGTCCCAGGACAGCAGGCCTTGCTCAAGGAAGTCACACCGGTCTTATGGGTTTCTAGGGGCTTCTATCTGCCAGATCTGCCTCCCGCCCTCTGATTCACAGCATAATGAGAGCTTTGAGTGGAGAGAGTGTGTGTGTGAACCTTTGGCCACTGGGCAAAGCTAGGGTGTGAGGAAAAGGGTGGATTGGGGAGCTGAAGGAGTATGTGTGTGCAGGGGACAGGTTGGAGAAGCCTCAGCATTTTAGGGGTTCAGAGGCCCCATGCTCTTCCCTCATTTAAGAGCCAGAAATACATGTATATGGGCGAGATTCTCTCCATGTCTGTGTGAGTGACCTCATAGGCCACGGGTGCACCTGATGAATCTGGGTAACTGTCCAGCCCCCACCCAGTGTAATGAGGATGAGCTCATATCCCATGACACATGGCAGAGGCCTTGACCCTAGCTCTTCCTTAACCCAGGGAGGCCCTGGATATTTCTCTCGCAGAGGCAGAAACTGGCTGGGTTCTCTTTCTCTCTGAGGGAGACAGTCCATTTGAACTATTGCTTAGGTATGGGGGGAGAGAGTATTGGTTACAGCATTTTACTGCCTTGGAGGGAGGATGTCAAGGATAGCTCTTTGTAAACTGGCAGTATGGGGTGATGGCAGATGGTCCAAGGCAGGTGACTGTGTTCGTACCTTAGATAGCCATGTCTAAACTGTTTCCTGGTGAGACAATGCCCCCACTCTCTGAAGCCACTAAGTTGTCCCTGCTCCCCATAGGCCTCCTCCTCTGACCAGGTCACTGCCACTCACATCATCTCCCAATCTGCCACCCTCACTGATAGGCTCCCCATATTCCCTGAACCCTCCTTTTCTGCCTTCGCAGCCTCCTGAACCTGACCTCCTCTCCTCATTTACCTCTTGAGCCCATTTGCTGTTCTTGGGGGGAATAAGGCAAGGAAGGGAGAAGAGAGGGCCAAGAGGCTGATTCTTCCTCCCTGGGCTTCTGGGTTGGCTAGGGTGATGTTCTCCATTAATCTTACTCTGGCTTCCCCCCTTGCCCTGTGTGATTGCTGATTCCCACGTTCAGTCCCCAGTGCTGATGGCTGTAGAAAAGCAGTCACAATTCTGCTCTTGGAACAGTAAGAGGAGCAAAGGCATGAAAGGCTAACAGTAGTGGAGAAATACAGATGCTCAGTGCCCTCTCCCTCCAGCTGGCAGGGTGTCCTCCCCCTTGGGCTCACTTTTTGGGCAATCACATTCTTTGTAGTTAAACCTCTGTACCAGGATGCAGCAACGTGCCTGAACTAAGGGGACTTAAAGCATAGGGAAGGCCTCATCTGGTGTCTGGTGCACAGGAGCTTCTTAACACAGCCTGGTGCTTGCAAGGGGGCCAAGCCCCTGTAGTGACAGGTGGGCACTGAAGTCTGGAGAGGAGACATGAGTTGCCCAAGGACCCACAGATGGTCTGCAGTTGAGTTGGGCTGAAACTCACATGACACTGATCTCCATGTAGTGGACTCTCTTCCCTAGCAGGCTGTCTTCCCAGGTGCCTGAGTGTCTGGTGGCGATGACAGGTTGCATGAGATAACCTCAGATATCTTCCAACTTTGTGAGTCAGCCATTTACTGACTGATCCTATTGTGGTCAATTTTAAGTTTTCTGGAAGAAATGCCAGTCTTCTCTGGCTCAAATTCAGCCAAAAGGTGCTTGGGTTGACCCTCATTAGTCCAGCTCTACTTCCTGGCTGGTGCTGATGTTAATTTTAGCAGATGATGGGCAAAGAATATTTGGTATAAGACTTTACCCCGGCTGTGTGCAGGATCTGAAGGCAGTGCCTAGAAGAACACATCTGGTAGAAGGCAGAGAAGAAGAGTGACAAGGCTACAGGTGGAGGGAATAGGGAGGGGCATCACAGAGCAGAGACAAGAGGCAAGTGCAGAACAAAAAGGGAGAGAGAGAACAAGCCCAGCTGTGAACCCTACTAAGAAGGGGTGCCAATGGTCAGACAAGTCAAAGGAGGCAGGGGCACCTCAGGACTTGGCCAACCTCTTGGTTTTACACTCCCTACCCCTCCGCCTCCCCTACTAATGGGGGTGAGGGACACCTGACCCTGCATCAGCTGCCTCCTGAGAGGAGTAATTGCTCTTACAATGACTTTTGGGGACACCTGGGTGGCTCAGTTGGTTAAGCGGCTGCCTTCGGCTCAGGTCATGATCCCAGCGTCCTGGGATCGAGTCCCACATCGGGCGCCTTGCTCAGCAGGGAGTCTGCTTCTCCTTCTGCCTCTGTCTGCCTATGCTCACTCTCTCTCTCTCTGCTCACTCTCTCTGACAAATAAATAAATAAAATCTTTTAAAAAACTGACTTTTGAAAGGGGTTGCATGTATAAGGAGTATGTGCATGCACAGGTGGGTGTGTTGGAGTATATGGGAGTGTGTGTGAGCATGTGCAGGTGTATGTGATGGGGTGATCTGGCAACATATCTGATCCTGGAGGAGAGGCTTTCACCAAGAGGAGTTAGTGCCTGCATCTCCCTGCCTTTCTTGGGTCCTACTGAGCCCCTGTGAGCAGCCCCAACATGTCCTCTTTCCAACCTCATTTGTAATCTGTGTTTGTGAACAGTTTGTCATAAAACTGTCCAACTGCTCTAGGCCTCCAGATGGGTTGGTGTGGTCCAGACTATATAACAATGCCTATTCTGTCCTCCTTGAACCATGCCTCCTCACTTACTATCTCCAGCAAACCAGGCCACAGTGCAGAGTCAGGGCAAGTGTTGGCATGCCACCCTACCCTCCCAGTCAGACAGGGAGATACAACAGCTGACCTTAGAAAACCCTAGATTTTGGGGGGGCACCCCGCTTCTGCTCTCAGGAAAGTCCCATCTGATAGGGCAACAGGTACACTAACTGAGAGATGGGTGTACTCTGATGCCATGCCATGTGAGCACTCAGCTACCTGACCTGTGCATGGATGTAAGTGAGAACAGACCAGGGCTATAAGAGTCTCCCTGGGGAGAATGCGAAGGAAACAAGCCCATAAGTCCCGCTGTGTATGAGACATAGTGCTGAATACTCCTTATCATCTAATTTAATCCTCTACACAATACAGATGAGGGGATGAGACACAGAGTAGTATAACAACTGACCAGTGGTCCCACAGCTGGCAAGCGCATCAAACAAGGAGTCTCTGGTCCCAGACCAACCTCTCTCTCCACCACTGAAGACAGAGATGCCCATTGAATATGATGGATATGGGAATCCTGTTGCAGTCCCAGGAAGAGCCCACTGTTGTCACAGAGGAAGATCAGAGAACTGCAAAATGCAGACAGGCAAGATGGAAACTGCAAGTGTTATTTGCCTGCCACTCAAGTTTTACTAGAAAGCCTGCTTGGCGTGGGATGGGGCAGGAAGGGGAGAGAGAGGTCAGAGGGCTTTGAGGGAGAAAGGTAGGTCCACCGCTTCTCCTTACAGGCAAGTTCTTGTTTGTTGGTCTTCAGCCTTGCTTCCTCTCTCCCCTGTGCCCTGGCCTCTGGTGCTTCTCCTAGGAGCCTGTGGACCCCATCACCCCAGAGCCACCTCCTTCCTCAGTGAAGGATCTAGGCCTAAGATTTGGTGCTGGAGAGGCCTTCATAGTCAGCGAGTCCAGCTCTGGACTTGGAGCTCTGGTTTGGAAAGAATGACATAGTCTAGAGAAAAGAAGGATCATACTAGGGTCAGTGACAGGTTTGGGCCAGGCCCAGCTCTCCTGAGTTCACTTTTACTCATCTTTATGCCTTTGTGCATCCCATTCTCTTTGCTGATACACCTTTTTCACCTGCTTTATTGCTTTTTTGTCTGACTGCTATTTATTGAGAGGTTCCCCATAAGCGCATGTTCTAGGTACCAGGGTCACAACATCGAACAAAATAGGTGAATATCCCCACCCTTCTAAAGCCATCATTATGTGCAGGAGGCAGACAACAAGCAAAATAAACATACACCCAGAGTATAAAGCATGTTAGAAATACTGTGCAGAAAATAGGGCAAAAAAGAGGTTTGTGGAGTGCTAGGGGAGGGAAGTATTTTATTTTAAATGGAGTAATCAGGACAGACTCACAGTAACAAAATAATGAAAATGACATCAGTGTGAGGATGTGGGGAGAGGGAAGAGCAGGGGCCATGTCCCTGAGGCAGGAGACTGCCTGGCACATTCGGGAACCAGCAAGCAAGCCAGTGTCTGGCAGACCTGTATCTGGGCATGTATGAACGAGGGACAGAGATGTAAGAAATGAGAGTGCAGGAGCGGGTGATGGTGGGCAGTGCAGTAAATCATGCAGCAGCTTGGGCTTTCATGGTGAATGAGCTGAGAACCACAGGAGAGTGCTGTATAGAGTAATGGCATCATCTGACTTACTTTGAAAGGGTCTCCCTGGTAAGGATGCAACAGGTTGAACCATAAAAGCCAGTTGTATTAACATAGTAATGGCTTCGAACTAGGGGGATGGAAGTAGAGGCAGGGAGAAGTGGTCAGATTACAGATGTATTTTAACAATAGAATCAGTAAGAGTCTCTTAACAGATTGGATAAAAGGTACAGATGCGGGACGCCTGGGTGACTCAGTGGGTTAAGCGTCTGCCTTTGGCTTAGGTCATGATCTCAGGGTCCTGGGATCAAGTCCTGCATTTAGCATTGCGTAAGGCTCCCCACTCTGCAGGGAGTCTGCTTCTCCCTCTGCCTGCCACTCCTCCTGCTTGGGTTCTCTCTCTCTCTCTCTCTCTCTTTCTGTGTGTGTGAAATAAATACATTTTTAAAAAAGGTACAGATGGGAGGAGACAATGACTCGAAAGTTATTCGTCTGAATGGCTGTAAAGATGGGAGCTCTCATTCACAGTGATAGGGAAAAAGACAGGTTTTGTGGAAAAGATCAATAGTAGTGAGCTCTTTGGGGCATGTTAAGCTTGGGATGCCCATTAGACATCCAAATAGACAGATACACCAGTCTTGAGTTCAGAACAAGGGTTAATGCAATGGTTGTAAGTTTGGAATCACCAGCGTATACGTGGCATTTAAATCATGAACCAGGATGAGATCATCATGGGAATGAATACAGACAGAAAAGAAGAGAGGCTCAAGGACAGTCTCCTGAATCACTCCAGTATTAAGTGGTCAGATGAGAAGGAACAAGTGAGGAGACTGAAGAAAACTGGGGAAGAAATCCAGTGGAGTAAGAGATCCAGAAGAATGGGATCTGCCCATTCCCCACGTGGAAACGTGGCCATGGAGGGGAATGGACACCTGGGGATATGCTGTACAGATGAGAATGGAGAGTGTCCACAGAGCTGGGCAACATGGAATCTGTTGGTGACATTGACAAGGCAGCCAAAGGCAGCAGTGAGGATGAAAACCAGATTGCAGTGACTTGAAGAGTAAAGGAGAAAAGGGAACAGTGAGCATAGACAGTATTTCCAAAAAAAATGTAGTGAGGAGAAGAAAATGAAGAGGATCCAAGCCAGTGCTGACTCTCTTCCTCCAGCTTCTAAACCCCACACTTGCTTTACCCTTCTTCTGCTGGGGAGGTGTCACTGACAAATAAAAATCCATGAGGCCCTGGCTGTGCTACAGCCTGTGTTCATCTCAGGCCTTCACCTACTCTCCAGTTCCTACTTGTGGAGGGTTTGCATGGAGCCTGGGACTTTCCCACTTGCTCCCTATTCCTGAGGACCTCTTCTGCAGATGTCCCCATAACCTATTTCTGTACATCAGCTAGACCTCTACTCAAAATATCACCTCCCTGAGAAATTTCCTTCTACCCTACCTAAAATAGATCACTCAGTGCACCGTACTATCTGTCTCATTATAGCTCTCATTGCTTTCTGAACTTACACTATTAATCTATGTGCTTGCTTCACTAAAATGTGAGTTCAGGAGAATGGGGCTCCAGACTGTGTGGGCTTCCCAATTTCTCTGGCACCTAGGACCATTCTTGGCTCATAGTCCCACACATCCATCACCTTCCTAAATACTTCTTGAGTGAATGAAACTATTCATGTTAAAAAGAGGTAGCTGCATTTTCCCATAAGTAAATTTAACATCTAATATCTATTCATCATTCCCGATGACGGAAAACTTCATCTGTTCAAAACCTGATAAACTAAGCAAAGTCTGTGTTAACCTTAGGCAATGTAAGATCTCATCTCCCACTCCTGCTCTTACTCCTCAGATTTATTTAAGCCTGCTTTCTGGAAGGTATAGTTTTTTAGATGTCTGCCATGAATCCCAAACCCTATTTAGAAACTTAAGAACGTCTGTTTTGAGGGTCTAGCCCTAGACCCTTACCTGGAGTGTGGGTTACCGACTAGAGTGGGGTGCTTTGTGGGAAAGAAAGGATGGGGTTGCAACATTCCATAACTCTGCTCCTCCCCCATGCCATCTCTCCTTTGTTGGGCAGTGCTGACATTTATTTGGGGCTCAAACAAATGATTGGTAAAACAGAATGAAGTGCCTCTTCTGGTGAATGTAAGGTAAGAAAGAGCAGATTTGGGGTGCCTGGGTGGCTCAGTGGGTTAAGCCTCTGCCTTCAGCTCTGGTCATGGTCTTAGGGTCCTGGGATCGAGCCAGCATCAGGCTCTCTGCTCAGTGGGGAGTCTGCTTTCACCTCTCTCTCTCTCTGCCTGCTGCTCTATTTACTTGTGATCTCTCTCTTTGTTAAATTAATAAATAAAATCCCCCCCCCAAAAAGAGCAGATTTACCCCTCTATCTTAAAAAGAGTTAAAAAGAAAAAAAAAGACACAATACATGTGGCAATGGAAGTTAAGATACTAAACGCATCAGGCAATGAAGAAAAAATAAAAGACTTTTCCAGAACTTAATGTTGAAATAATGCCAGCAGACTCTGAACTATGAAAATGTTAAAGCTTCAGGATAAAGGGAAGTGACACAAAATGGAATTATGGATTCACATAGTGGAAGAAAAAGACCTATAAATGGTAACTACCTGTATAAAAACAAGAGTTTTGCTAACTGTTTAAACCTACTTAAAGAGTAGATAATCATTTAAAGCAAAATTGAAAGCAATGCATTATGAGAATATAATCTGTATATATATAATGCATATGTATAACATGTAGAAGAGAAATGTATCATATCACTAGCACAGGGGTCAGAAGGAGAGAAAGGGAGTCATATTGTTTACAAGTTCTTACACTGCCAGGTGAGGGGTATAATGTGAAGGTGGCTGTGCTGGGTTAAATATCCATTCCATAAATCCTAATGTAACCAAAATCACACAGCAAAGAATTAAGGAGAATAAGTCAAAAATGGAGATGAACTAGGATTATATAAAAGACCCCGTGGGGAGGATCTGGCTCCCTGCAAGTGGAGGAGCAATGAAGCACAAAATCAGAACTTTTAAAAGTCTGCTCCACTGAGGAACATTGCTCCAGAGGATAAGGTGGGGTGAAGCCCATGAGGGGACAGCATGGTCTCAGGTCCTGCAGGGTCATAGAAGGAATGGGGGTGTCTGAGTGTCACAGAGCTTGCAGGCATTAAAGCATGGAAGCTGGCTACAGAGAGGGAGCCTAGGAGTGAGCTCTCAACTTGGGGTTACTTTAAATTGTAAACAGTGAGGCCACTGCTCTTTGAGAAGGGACCCCACAAGAACCGGGGACACCCCCCTGGAAGAGCAGCAGAGATACGCAGGGTTTGGAGACTCTGGGTGGGGCTGTGTGCCAGAGACAGAGATGCTTGGTCACAGGCTGGGTGAGCTCAGAGCACAGCCAGAGGCCAGGGAGACAAGAGTGATTGAGTGCTTTTCTCTGAGGGTGCTCTGAGGAGTGGGGCTCCGAGCTCTCAGCTCCTCCAGGTCAGAGATGGGAGGCTGCCATTTTCATTCCTGTCCTCCAGAACTCTATGGAGAAAGTTCAGGGAACAAAA